>PCDI01000011.1:0-65955 GCA_002778195.1 Raffaelea ambrosiae
TGCAGTTCGTCTGCAGTTCGTCTGCAGTTCCTGACCAGATCCCCCTGATGGCTCCCGATAGCTTCATGCTGCCCATTCTGCACGCCCCTGACAGAGGCCCAGCCTAGTCCGGGGACCCCCGATCCCGCCGCCCACCACCCTACAGGCAATACTGCAGAACCTCCACAGTCGTGCATGACTCGCCTGGCCTGCCAGGACGCTTGGTCCAGCTGTTCGCTATCTGGAAGATAGGACTTGTCGTCGCGTGCGGCACCTGGAAAAGTGGGGCGATCTGACCCCAACGGCTTTTTGGGCCAACCAACGAAAGAATAGCAAAAGAACAGCTAGTTAATATTAAGTAAGTGACCAGTAACTACGAGTCCACCGTAGGCTGCGAAGCTCTCCCGCTCTGTCAGTCTCCCAGCCTGCCAGTCTGTGTCGCCTCTTCTTGACGCACCTTGTGCACACCACGCCGCCCCTGCGACACCCATATATGACCAGCCGTGATCGGAAATGGCCACTGCCATAGACTCGGACGCCGTGCTCCGGCCACGGCCGCGCAAGCCGGTCCACTCGCAGGTGTCGCAGCTGACGGCCACCGCCGTCGCGTCGTCGTCATCGGTGTCAGGCAGCCTGCTGGACATCCCCATCGACAGCGGCATCGCGACGGGCACGACGAGGTACGTACGGGCAGTCGTGAGCTGCTTTTCTGCCAGACCATGGGCGAATCTTGGGGAGGCCCCAGAGAAGCTCCAGAGACCCAGAGACCGAAGCTCTGCAGCAGTGTTCCAGAAGGTCTCCAGAGAAGCCCCAGAGAAGCCCCCGAGGCTCTTCCCTCGAGGCTCTTCCGTGTGTCTCTTCTCCCGAGACCTACATGCGGGCGACTGTCCCACAGCCTCCTGCCCTGCGGGTTTTTCCCTCAAAAACTCGTCCTGGACCTCTCTGGGGAACTCTCTTCTCTACAGATCCTCCCTGGGTGCCCCCCTTCTGAACACCTCCCGAGATGTCCTCCCTAGAGGCTCTTCTCTCGAGGTCACCCCCCCCCCCCTTCTTCACTTCCTCGTTGCTAACAAACGCCCTCCAGTGGCCGCTCTACGCCCATCCCCCCCGATGCACCCCCTTCCGTCAAGGTCCTCTCCAGCGCGCGCAAGCAGGCCCGCGCGGAGCAGCGCCGCCGCATCTTCCCCACCATCGAGTACGCCAGCCGCCTCTCGCACTTCGACCCCAACAGCGACTACCGCGACTTCCACGGCTTCTTCAACCTCTTCTGGATCGGACTCGCCATCATGGCCATCACCACCATGCTGCGCAACATCAAGGACACCGGCTACCCCCTGCGCGTCGAGATCTGGTCGCTCTTCACCGTCAAGCTGTGGCACCTCGGCCTGGCCGACTTCTTCATGGTCGCCTCCACCGGCCCCAGCCTGCTGCTGCAGCAGGCCCTGCGCAGCCGCCGCCTGTCCTGGGGCCGCACCGGCATCGTCCTGCAGAGCCTGTACCAGGTCGTCTGGCTGGTTGTCTGGATCGACCTGCCCTTCGCCCTCGACTGGACCTGGACCGCCCAGGTCTTCTTGCTCCTGCACACCATGGTCTTTCTCATGAAGATGCACTCGTACGCCTTCTACAACGGCCATCTGTCCGACACCGAGCGCCGCCTGCGCGCCCTCGACCACCCGGACACCGCCTCCAAGGCCCCGGCCTACCTGTACCCGACCCTGGAGAGCCCGGGCGGTGCGCTGGCCTCGCCGAAGCACGGCGACAGCGGAGCCGTCAGCACGGAGGAGAACGCCGGCGGAGAGGATGCAAAAAAGGAAGAAAAGGAAGAACAAGAAGAAAAGGGAGAAAAGGAGGAAGGGAAGGAAAAGGAAACCGGACAGCGACAGCGACAGCAGCAAAACAACAATGGCCCCGCCACTCCTGCCGGCTACCCTGCCTCCCACGACCCCGACAACGACCCCGACAGCGACTACGACGTCGCCCGGCTGCGCGAGCTCCTCGCCCGCGAGCTCACCAGCCCCATGGGCAACATCACCTTCCCCCGCAACCTCACCTGGGCCAACTACGTCGACTACGTCTTCTGTCCGACCCTCTGCTACGAGCTCGAGTACCCGCGCACCGCCGCCATCGACTGGCAGTCCCTCGTCTCCAAGATCATTGCCGTCTTCGGCTGCATCTTCCTGCTGACCGTCACCTCCGAGGAGTTCATCCTTCCCGTCCTCGTCGAGTCCTCCCTCCGCCTCGATGCCGGGCCTCCGCTCTCCGAGAAGCTCCTCATCCTCGCCGAGGCCATCTCCTGGCTGCTCTTCCCCTTCATGCTGACCTTCCTGCTCGTGTTCCTCGTCATCTTCGAGTACGTCCTCGGCGCCCTCGCCGAGATCACCCGCTTTGCCGACCGCCACTTCTACAGCGACTGGTGGAACAGCACCGACTGGATGGAGTTCAGCCGCGAGTGGAACATCCCCGTCTACAGCTTCTTGCGCCGCCACGTCTACAGCGCCAGCCGCCCTCACATCGGCCGCAACTTCGCCACCGTCATCACCTTTCTCATCAGCGCCATCGGCCACGAGATCGTCCTCGGCTGCATCACCAAGAAGCTGCGAGGCTACGGCTTCATCTGCCAGATGCTGCAGCTGCCCATCGTCGCCCTCCAGCGCACGCGCCTCGTTCGCGGCAAGAAGACGCTCAACAACGTCTGCTTCTGGTGCTCCATGATCATGGGCCTGAGCCTGGTCAGTCCCTTCGCCATGAACAACCTCCTCCCTGCCTTCCTCCTCCACCCTCTTTGGCCTCGCTAACCTTCCACAATAGATATGCTCCCTCTATGTGCTTGTCTGACGCTGGACACCACCTTATTTTTTTGGAGCTACATACAACACCTGGATCACCCCGAATCGAGGCGGCTGCACGGCACAGAAGCTTCTTCTTAAAAAAAGCTTGCCTTCCTAGGCGCGGCGTGTCGATGCAGCTATCCAGCCCTTGTTAGCCTCTGTTCCCTTCTCTCGCCCTTCTTTCCACGCCAACACAGCCTTGCTGGGTTGGTTGCTGCGTTTGTAGGGTAGATGTGGTTGATTCCGGAGAGCCGCCCGAAGCAGGGAGGAATTGTTTCCCCACACCTGCATCCATTTGATATGAGATTAAAACGAAGTAGGGTGATATTGATCCACAGTTGCGTTTGGTAATCACTCTTTGCTACAGATGGCCACGATATGTGAACCCAGTGGCTGATTCCAAAACTGAGATTCGATCATTCGAACACGAGTATTTATTCCCGTTTCCCCGAAGAAAACAAAAAAAAAATATAAAAAAAAGGCTGAAAAAAAAACCCGACATGGCCCAAGAGACAGGCACAGAAGCACGCATACGTCATCCACCCAGGCATGACGTATATTGAACATCAAAGCAATAGTGCAAGACGACATCCGGTCCACACTGGTTTCTCGACAGTGACAGGGGGTGAAATCCAGGCACCTCCCAAAAAGGCATCCACAGAGAGCGACACAAAACGAGACTGGTAAAGAACAAAAAACAAACAAACAAACAAGCGAAAAGAAAAAAAACCCATATGAAAAGGGCGACCATAAATCGTAAATCTCATTTGAATGACAAAAGTCCCACATACTGTGACAGCCACGTCGGCCCGGTGCGACCAGCAAGCTAATACGCATAATGCGGTGTATAATGGCTGGAATGGGGTAGGTTTGTATATTTGACCTCCTCCGGCGCGAAATGCCTCGCCTGGGGCATCGGCTCGCGCGAGTAGGCCCTTGAGGAGACCTTCGGGCTGCCGTAGACTCTGCTGTCCATGTCGCCCTGCGTGGAGGGGTAGTAATAGTTGGTGTCGGGATATTGGCGCGATGACTTGGTGCGTGGGGTGTCGTTGTCCATTTCCGCATAACGAGTGCTGCGGGAGTGAGACGACACCCGGTGTGCCCGAGCATCATCATACATGTCGGCGGAACCTCTGCGGCGGCGGTCCGATTTGCTCGAGTGCCGGCTGGACTCCAAATAGGGGACGTGTGGTACCGCGGGAGGTACTGCTGCCGAAAAACGGGGGTGGTCCATGGTGGCGGAGCGAGAGAGACCCGGAGCCGGAGGGTAGCGCGGCGAAGAAGACGAGGGGGAGCTCTGCATGCGGTCCAATCCGATGGGCGACGTATGGGTTTTGTTCAGGCGCGGTTTTCTGGGTGCCGACGACGAAGAGCCCATGAAGTCAGCGATGTCTGGGTCCTCGGGCTCTACTGTGACGTTGAACTTCTCCGAAGAGCGCTGCTGGCGCCGCGTCTCGCTAGGACCGGACCATGCTATATCTGGGTCGGGAAAGATGTCGCTTGGTTTAAACTCTTCAGAGGTGGGTGTGGAAGAGGACATCCCTAAGGCAGGCTTTTTACTTTTAATATACTTAATGTACTTTGCGGCCGCCTCCATGGTCTCCTGTATCTTGTCGCCATTCGGCTCCGTGACCGGGAAAGGCGATCCTGCTCGCCGGGCGGATCTCTCGCGCTGGGGACTGGCTGTGTTCCGCTTACTGCTGGCCCCGCTGGATGTGGCAGCCGCGGCAGGGCTAGCAGCTGACGTCTTCTTCTTGGATTGGAAATAGTCGCCTCCGTGGTCGTTGTAACCGTCGCCGAAGGAAGGGGTGGGCCGGCGCATGCGGCTCGCCTTCTCCTGCTGTTCTGCGTGGCGCGCACGGTCGTGCATCTTCTCCTTCTCCCGCTTCTCCTGATCTCTCTTGGAGCGGTCCCGCTTGTCGTCCTTGTCACTCTTGTCGCGGTCGGCACGCGGCTTCTTGTCGTGATCCTTGTCGCGCACATACTCGCGTGTGGTGGTCTGCGGCTCATAGTCCTTCCGGCGTCTTCGCTCGTCCCTGGGGTCTTCGCGGGGGCGGGTACGGGCCTCTTCGTCGTACGTCTTCTTGGCCCGGTGGGGGATGTCCCAGCTATGGGAAAATTGCGGTGAGCCGCCAGACGTGTAGGTCGCAAAGGGCGAAGACGGCGGAGGACCCGGCTTGAAGGACGGTGGAGGCTCTTCGGTGCGAACATTGTACTCCTTGGGGGACGACGGCGAGGGGGTGGTCATGGACCGGACAAACTTCTCGCGCAGCTTCCTCAGCCTGACGTCGTCGTCATACTCTCTCCGCTTTGTCTCATCGCTAAGGACCTCATAGGCCTGCTGGACTCGCTGGAACTCGTCTTGCTTAGCGGCTTTCAGTGCCGGGTCTTGGACCTTGTCGGGATGGCATTTCAAGACGAGCTTTCGATAGGCGGTCTTGATGGCCGATGCATCGGCGTCGATCTCGACGCCCAAGGCTTTGTAGGGGTCTGTCTGGGGTGTGTTCATGGTCGGGTTGTGTCTCGGGGGGGGGGGGGGTGGTTCAGCGGCCGGGGTATATGAGGTGGTGATGGGTAACGAATCCGCACGCGGGCAAAAAGAACACGATTTCCGAGCGGATAGAATGAGGTGTGCAATAAAAGATAAGATATAGGTAAGAGGCACTGCCAGAGTGCTTGAAGCAGAGAGAAGCCAAAGTGCAGCCGAGAGGGACGTATCCGGGAGGAAGCCGGCGTACGGTGTGGTCTCCAGTAGACGGAGGACCCCGAGGTGTAAAATTTCGCGAACACAGGCAGCAGCCGCAGTGTCGTGTGTATGCTGTTTGTTGGCGGCGGACGGACGGGTGACGCTTGTGGGCCTGCGACAAGGGACACAAACCGTCGATGCTTCGATGCTTCGATGGCGAAGAGGTGAAAAGTCTCAGAGAAGAAAGAAGATAAGAGAGCAGCCTGGGAAGGAGGCTGAGCAGGCGGAGGCAAGAACGATGGCGAGGGGGCGATATTATTAGGGGCGGGTGCCGAATGGGGAAGTAGCGAGTAAGAAGCGAGAGGATGAGTAAAACGGGCAGGAACGTGCAACGGAACCAAGAGGGTACAAATGACAGGACAGAAGCGAAGCAGAAGAGGAGAAGAAGGTAAGAAAGTACGATGCAGTAAAATGCGGACAGGAGCAGTGAGGCGATGCAGGACAAGTGAATGTCTGCTGAAGTCCAGTCAACAAGCAAGAGGAAGGAGAAGAAGAGAGGAAAAGAGAGGGAAGAAGCCTCAGGCAGTGGGGGGTGCTGGACGGGGGAAGACAATGGCGGTGTGTCGGGAGTAGCTGGGGGGGAGGGGCGATTTGGCAGGGCAGTCTGGCAGCGCGTTGCCAGTCGAGCAGTCTGGCAATGTGGCTCTGGGCTCGCTGTTTGACCCAGGGTAATATTTGCGTGTGTCGCAACGGCGTTGTTGTGGTGGGCAAGAAGCGGAAAGAGGGGAGGGGAGGCTATGGAGGGGTCCGCAGGAAGGAGAGAGAGGGGGGCGAGTATAAGTGCACACTGTGGCCGGGAGTCTGCGCAAGTCTCTTGGGTTGGTTGACTCGCTTGCCCTGTGTCTCTTTGGTCTGGCGTGTTGTTTGTGTTGTTTGTGCTGCAACTTGTTTGTGTTGTTGCGGAAGTGTCGCCAGGGTGGAGCACTGTGGATTCTGTGGGTTCTGTGGATTCTGTGGGTTCTGTGGATTCTGGATTTGCGGCGGGTTTGGCTGATTTGGTGGTTTGGCTGGCCTGGACTGAGCGGATTTGGGCGGATTCTGTCCACCTGCGGCCGCCTGTGGTGGATGGGCTGTCTGTGGTGGCATGGCCGGGTGGCGTGCAGTCCTGCACGTCCTGCACATCGCCCCGGATGGCCTGGCTCGACGCCTGTGACTGGCTGTCGCCCGTCAGCCTGGACAAGGACAATCTATTCGCCCGAGCCGTGGGCCAACCGGATTGGACAGACCAGACAGGCCTATGCGGTAGCTGCAGGTGGTTGTGGCCGTGCTGGAAGGGGGGCCGAACGTGAGAAGCAAGACACGAGGAATCAAGAGACCGGGAATCAGGTCACGGGTCTGGTGCCTGATATCGGCACTGCCCAAGGCACCAGGTCTGGCGTCTTCTATGCGGCACTCCCAGTCTCTGGTTGGCTGGCTGCCCGGGCTCTTGGTTTCGCTCTGTTGCTCTTCTTCTCCGTTTCTCTGGCCAGCGTCGCTTCAACTCTCGTTGTCTGGAGCCTGCACTGGTCTTCCCTGTCGTGACCCTGGTCTTGACACCCACCCAGACTTTGCATCTCTTTCCCGGGTCTTCGCTGGTCTTCGTTGGCCTCCCCTGGCCGGCCGCCCCCCCCTTCCTCCAGTATGTCCCGTCACACCTATCGTAGCGAATCACCTACGTTGTTCCCTCGAGTGGCCACTCGCGGCCCTTCTGTCGTTGCCCAATGCTGGTCCTCAGCCAACAAAAGTTGCAGGTGCCAGCTCACTTATTGCTGTCGGGGTCCGGCCAGTCTGGCCAGTTGACCACCTGGCGACCATCTGGCGACCATCTGGCGACCTCCTGGCGACCACATGGCCGGCCACATGGCCGCCTACTTATTGAATATTGCTTTGTAGCTATGCAATGCTCTGTCTGTCTATTGTTTCGAAGATACGGGTCGCGTCCAAGCAGCCCGTCTCATCAGGAATCTAACGGCCAGGGAAATGGACACACGTCTCCTCCGTCAGTCTGGCCGTCCATCCCACACTGGGAGGTCCAGATCCACCACCACGGGCTTGTTGAACCTCTTGCCCCCCACGTGCGGGTGGTTCGTTGCCACGAGGGCACAGTTTACCACGCACGTCTCGCGGCGGCCTCCTCCATCCGGTGGTGCACCAGCCGGCCCGGCCGTCACCGACCCGTCGTTGTCTAGGGGCCGCTGCCCTCTGCGCGACGTAAGGTCCACGACCGACAGTTTACCATTTCGCGGCCCCTGACCGGGATCTTCCCAGCGCTCGATGCCTTCTTCGCTAGCACACGCCTCCTGGTTGCCCGCCTCCCCGCCTGGCTTCCACCGGACCCTCTCAGACCCGCGCGCTTCGTGCACATGGCCACAGACTGCCAGTCGGGGCCGCACCCTCGCCAGTACCCGTTGCAACTCCTCACACCCCAATGCTGTGCCCGTGCTTGTAGACCAGTCGCAATGCGTAAACGGCGGCGTATGTGTGACCAGGACATCGGTGTCGGCAGGCACCGCCGACCAGGTATCCCGGTCCGTTGCTGCACCTCTGCTGTGCTCGAGAGAACGGGAGTCAGCCCGAGGATGTGCCGTAGACAAGTTGCCGAAACGGGGGGCGGTCTCTGCACCCCCCCGACCATCTCGGCAGCCAGTTCGCTCATACGAAAACGCCCACGTTCCTTTCCGTGGGCTGTAGGGCGAGCCAAATATGGTGAACCGAGTCCGTGGCCCGTCCGGCTTCTCCAAGCACACGGACGCCGCCTCGTGGCACAGATATGTGATCGTGGGACTCGAGGCCAGGAGACTGATACAGGCGTCTGGCGACTCCGGCGACTGGCTGTGAAAGCAATCTCCGTGCGCACCATAGAACGCCCTATCCAGCGTCACGTCGTGGTTTCCTTTGTGCATCTCTCCGTCAGCAAGGCCAGGACATCCGGCACAACCAGCGGGGAACACTGCTGGGATCACCTGCTACGACAATCTTGCACTCAAAGTCGGCCTTCTCCAGCCATGCAACTGTTCGTGCAAGCTGCGTGCGCAACGGGATGCCGCTGTCGTCAGCCTACGACTGCCCTGTTCCATCCAGCCTCGGCCATGGGAAGGGTCTCTTGCCCACCTCGGGATAGCTGCCCTGGTTGGTCAGGTCGCCTGCGTGGATCAGCACGTCGCCCCGCGGCAGCTTGATCTGGCTGTTGTGCGTGTCTGAAATGCAGACAAACCGCGTTCGACGGACAGCCGCCGACGGGCCACCTGATGCTGGCTCGGGGCCGTCTGGCGGTGCGCGAGGTTGGGCTTCGGACATCGTCGCTGCGCAATGGCCGCACAAAGGCCTTGCTTCGGCTGTGCGTGCCAATGATTGGCAGGGACCGCAAAACACGGTAGCGGCGGCGTTGGCGGCTACTATGTATGCCGCGATGAGATGGGCGAGCACAGCCAGTCCGTACTAAGTAAATCAATCTACACTGTCTGTCTTGCCGTCGCTGACCAACAAGCGCTGTGTGTGTTGGGTCTTTGAATGAACATCCCTGATCCTCTCACGCTAGGGACAGCATAGAGTCGACGCGATCTGTTGGCGGCCGAAAACGTTGCGGGAAGGGGCGGACCTCCTTCTGGCTCGTTCCTTCCTCCACACACTGTCCCATGTGAGACAACAACACATTGCTGCTACCACGCACTGGTCGGCCATGGGCAACACGAGTATTCCTCGTAGAACAAGCCTGTCGTCTAAGACACCGCCAACGTGCCAGCTCCAACATCGGCCTAACAATAGTAAAACGAGCAACCCCTCGCCTCCCCCCTCCCCCTCCCCGTTTTCTCCCTTCACGAGTTCTCATGACGCACCGTCCTCCCACACGGCCAAGCCGTTCCCCTCGTCGTCGCACCAATGTCCATCCTGACCACCAGAGGAGGGTTTGCGAAGGGCTTGCGAAGGGTCTGTGGGGTCCCGTGCATGACGCACTGTAGCCCGGGAGGTCCAAGCCCCCCCAATTTCCACCTCTTCTACCACAATGTCGCTGGGCCAATGCCACGGCCGGGCCGTGCGAATCTGCTGCTCTTCCAAGAACACACAGTGTACATTTACGTCTACTCTGTCGCCCGCGAACGGGGTGTACCCTCGCTACATACATAATTGACCAGAGGACCCTATCAAACGGGTGCACTACCATGGAGATTGGCCTGTCCACTTCACCGCCGCTACAGCACGCCCGCCACCGTTCCGTCCTGTTCGTCAGGGGCATCAAATCTAAGCCGACCAACCCCCTCTCTCAATACAGTTAGTCGGCCGTCGTTTCTCCTGGGAACGAACTTTTTTTTCTCCCAACTCTCGCTCGTCCCATGCACACTCTCCTGCCAGTCGGGTTCGCTGCTTGCAAACGGCACCCCGTGAGCCAATTGACTGACTGTCCATCCGCTCCCTCGTTTGTTGAATATTCTCTCCTCTGTCCAACCCTCTCCTCCTTGTCCTCTTTCCTGCCGCTCTCCTGGACCCGCGCCTCTTTGTCTCCTGTCCTCAGGAGCCATTTTGCTCTTTTGCTATTTTGCTATTTTGCTGCTTTGCTGTTTTGCCATTTAGCTACCTGGCTAGTTGCTGTTTTGCCATTTGCTTTTCCCCATTTGCTACTTGCTGCTTGCTATTTCGCCGGATATTGTTTCTATTTCTCTAGCGCTCAGCCTCCACATTCACGCACACGCTGCCCTCTCTCGCGATCGACGCGACATCCACCGAACTGCCTCCTTTTTCCCGGCTGGACACCCGTTCCTGCTCTTGCACTCGCTTGCATCTGCATTCGCACTCTGCTTGAGCTCTGCCTGCACGCGCCCGCGCCTCGTCCTGTCCGCCCCTCCTCCCCCTTGGCCTGCCGACATCGATCATCTCGATCGTCCACGACTTCGGCGGCCAAGCTGGTACGCGAATATAGCTCTGCTTCTGCCCTTCCCTGTTGTCCTTGTCTTCGTGTTCTGCATCTCTTGAGGGAGCGAGCGTGGATGGTCATAGTTCGCACCGCACTGCCACGGTAACGATGGCAGCCGCGTCGACGGCCCCGACGACGACGGCCGCCACTTCGAAAGTCCTTGCCGCCGGCAATGGCCGCGCGAACGGGTACATCTGGCCGGACTCATCGTCCGAGCGACCAGAGGTCAGTGAGGTGTGGGAGAGAAGATGCGCAACTACGTGTTTTGGACCGCCTGCAAAGAAGGAAGCTCTGACCTGTGTGCACGACCACAATGTAGGATACCTCATACGGCCACGACGAGACTGCCGACGACTACGACTACACAACCGGTTATATGCAGAAAACGGGAGTTCTCCCATACTCCTCCCCGAACATTACAGCCCACTTCCCCCAGGGAAAGACGCCTCATAGCCACACGCAAGACTCGCCAGACTTCGACGCATCTCGTCGTCCACTAGAAAATGTGAGCTCGGGCTTCGGAGCCGACGGCGCCAGCAGCGGCTTACCCGAGAGCACAGCAAGCGCATACATGTATGAAGACAGCCACCACATCGATGCCGGCGATTCGAAAAAGAGATCGGCTGCTACCGGCCCGTATAGCAACCAGCCCGATGACGACAACTCCAAGTGGATTCACCGAGACAAGCTGGCCAGGATCGAGAGCGAAGAGCTACAGGCGGCTGGCATCATCCTTCCGAAAACACGGGCACGGAGCAAGCAGCGGAGGGATGCCAGCACAGACACAGTCAACGGATACGGGAAGTCAGGTTCGGATGCAGACAGCATGTCCAAACCGCGGTCACGGAAAAACTCGGCGTCCCACCTGGACCGCAAGGACCAAGACGGTACCAGCCCGGCCTGGGATCTGCGGCTGCCAGAAGAGATTGCCGAAGAGTCGTACTTTGTGCCGTTGGGCGGCACGAGGAGCGTTTCGCGCATTCCTGTGGCAAAGCTCAGCCCGGTCCCCATCCCTCAGGAACACATGGAGCGAGACACGCCCATGGCACGACGGCGAGACGAGAGCCCCGAAGAGAGCAGCATCGTGTATCCCAAGACAAGATCAAGAAGCGCCAGCATAAAGGCGCTGGACGGCAATGCCGCACCTGCAACAGCAACATCGCCCAGTCGCAATCCTGCTCGCTCCACGTCCGACGCGCCGTCGTCAAAGAAAGCGGCCGGCGCAGCCACAGGCGCCTCGGCAGGCCACCGAAAGGCGTCTGCGACAGCCAAAGCAGGAATTACGTCTGGGCGGCCCAGGACTAGAAACGGACCCGCTAGCAAAGAAACTGCCAGCGGCACTGGTGGACGTCCCGTGACACGCTCTGGTGAGCGGGAGGTGTCGGCCGGAGCCTCAAGCAGGCAACCCGAAGGCGAGCCGCCATGGATGATATCTGCATACAAGCCGGACCCGCGACTGCCGCCAGACCAGCAGCTCCTTCCGACCGTGGCAAAGAGGCTCCAGCAGGAGAAATGGGAGCGCGAAGGCAAATTTGGGAACGTGTACGACAAGGAGTTCCGCCCTCTGACGGACGAAGGATTCCGACCCCCGCCAGCGGCGTCGGAGAAGGCAGCAGCAGATGATACGGCAGAAACGTCAGCATCAGCAATGGCACCAGGCACAAAGACGACCGAAGGTGAGGGGGCAGGAACTCACTTGTCTGAGAAGCACCCTGGCTGGCCACTGAAGCCCGAGCCCCGAAGCCCATCGTTCGCCGGACGTGCAGGATCGTACTCGACAATTCCTAAAATCCAGGAGCGGCCTAATATGAGCCCCATGCCGAGTCCTAGGAGTGCACTGCCACAGACAAGTGGCTCAACCGTCGTCCGAACACCTGCTGGACCTAGCGATGAAGAGGAAGCGGCGTCCCAGAAGGGTTGCGGCTGTTGCCTTATCATGTGATGCAGTCTCTCTGGGACTCCTTCCGGCGCTCCGTATGCCAAGCCCTCCATTTTGAGTCTCTCGTTTCTGGGTTCGTTCCAAAGTCTTCAAACCTGCCGAAGAGCCTCAGTATACACCTTTTCCCATTGCTGGGGGGTTTCCCCCCCCGTCACCTGCCCTGTCCTTCCGATCAGCAGCCGACGTCCCCAATCTTCTCGGGTCTGGTCACTCATGACGATGTAACGAATTCATTTGCAGCTTTTTCACTTCCTTTTATTTGATTGTTGCCCTTCATCGCTTTATCCATTTTGTCTTTTTTTCGTTTGTTTGTTTTTCTATTCACCCTTTTTATTTCTTTGCCTATTCTTTCGTTGCGATCTAGTTATCACGAGGATTGGCAGGTCCTTTGTATTTCTGCTTGTTAACCATCCCTCAAGGCCGGATGGAAGACTGGACAGTTTTTTTCTGTATCTTATCTCGTGTGGGCCATTAAGTCTTCTTCATGACATGGCAGCAGACCCTCTTTCTGTCCTCGTTCCCTTTGTCAGAAAACACAAAAGCAGCAGTGTGTGTGTCTCAAGGCCGGTCCTTTTCATAATACTATAGACCAGAGCTTGCCTGGAAGCTTTGCGTGAGATGTATGTTGGTAAAAAAAAAGTCAATACATTCTTTTACGAAGGAGGACATAACGGCGGCAGAGGACGTGACTGACCCGAGACAACAGCAAGACGTTTGAGATGCCGAAGGGCCCCATATACCAGAAGAGTCCCTCCTGGCCATTGTATGTGACCTGGGCATCACCAATCAGACATTCCGGACTCTTAGTGCCGCATAATGTCGGGGTGCGCCGGGTGCTTGCGGATGTACTTGCCGACGGTGATGTAGCAGCTGTGCAGAGCTCAGCCAATCTTCTTCAACCGGGTTATGGTGCATTTGCGGCAGTGGCAACGACAGCACAGCGATAGCACAGCGATAGCACAACGGTAGCACAACGCCAATACAGTGACAACGACAACAACAACAACAACAGTAACCCCACAACCATGAAAACATGCGACAACGTGTTGAACGCTGTTGGAAAGCGACGGGTGTCGTTATTAATTGGTTACAGACACGCCATTGCATACTTGCTGGCAGGTATCCGTTGACCAGATGTCATGAAGTTTATGCGACAACCGGATCTTCGAGGCCCCAAGATGGTACGCCAACAAGCCGAGGTCGGGTTGGCACGGAGAGTCGGACGATGTGCCTATTGTTCTTTAACGCGTATTGTCCGTGTAAGATACGTGAGCGGCCATGGGCGGGTGCATACTGGAGAGGGAGAAAGGTGACAAGCTGGTCCGTCTACTTTGTAGGTGGCAACCATGAACCACACATCAAAAATCGAGTGGCCATCTCCACTTACGATAGGATCGCAATCATGAGAGTCAGGGCTGTGAGGGTCTACAAACGGGGCCGAATGGGACCAGATGGGATCGGATGGCCGAGACCAAGATCGGGCTCGTTGGCGGACGATCAGGGGGCCTTGGGTAAGATACATAGTGAATACGTCTTGGGGTCATGCGGTGTTGGGGTTGGTGCCTCTTGCTGTGGCTGGTCTGCGGTGATTGTCTGGTCTGGGGTGTGTTCCTTTAGTGTTCCTTTGGTGTTCCTTTGGTGTTCTGATGTTCCAGAAGCCGCGCTAAGGGTGGCCTACATAGTAGCTTGTCCAGCCAGCCGGGCGGAAGTCCCTTGGAACAACAGGATGGATGGGGCAGTCTAAAGAAAAAAAAACGAAATAAATAAATAAAAAAGTAAAAATAAAAATAAAATAAAAATAAAAATAAAAATGGGCTGCAGCCACGATTCTATATGGAAGCCTGCTATTACACCGTAGTCGTTCAGACTGGTAGGAAGGGGGGGCAGTGAGACCGGAAGGAGGTGTGCTCTGCCGGCTTTTGTGGAGGTTTTCCGAAGAGGATTCTTCCTCAGCAATTCTGAGAAGCAGTCTGAGTGGCTCTGAGGCAGAGGGATTTGTTACCTAAGCGATGAAACAGACCCTAGGCGCAATCCTCCACGAAACACACAGTAATAGTAACTGCATACTTTGTAGTATACCCGCTCCTTCCGTCTTTTGGCCACCAGTTTCTTCCGTCTATATCCGGCCTGTGTTTGGCCTTCTCTTCTCGTCCTTTTTCGGGGCCGTTTGTGACTCTGCGTGTCTGATTACTGACATTTCGCCCTTTCCTCCTCCCTTTCCTGCATTTCCCGCAAGTGCTACTGCACAGAGCCGGTGACCCATAGCGGGGGGGGGGGGACAATGCATCTGACCCGTCTGACGGCAAACGGGCGCCGTCTGCGTCCTGAACGCCTTGGCTGCCTGTGCGGGAGATGTGCAAGTGTCAGTTGTCAGTCGCGTCGCTAAAAGTGCTCGTCAGGTATTAGGCTGCGATTCAAAGCGCTGGTGTGCCGCCTGGTGCCGTATGGTGCCGTTTGGCGCTGGCTGGTGCGGCTTTTGTGGGGCCAGCAAAAAAATAAGGATGCCACCATCTTACGAGTCCCAGCCAAGCCACCCCGGTGTGCTTTGCGGGCTGTCGGTCTGTCGGACGCCCCAGGATGCTGTCTTACGAGCAGAGAAATTGAAGGCCGTGGCAGACGGGCGCAGAGACGTGGGAGCGCGCCCCCTGTTGGGGCGTGGTGCGGTGTGTTGTGTATCAGTAGTCCGGTTTAATTATATCTTGCGAACAGGGTATTATTGGGTATTGTTCTACATAGCACTATGTATGGTGCGTTCTTCGGCGCAGATTTACTAATATTAGTAGATGCAGAATTGGTGCAGGCCTTTGTTTCTTGCAGCTCTGGCTGCTCATATACATAGTACATGCTATTGCATAGTACGAGTAGTACATAGTATCTTACCACAGCAATATCCCATTCTTGGTGACCCGTCGTCTCTTCTCACCCAGTTACCCACAGAATGGTCTTACACATCTCACTGTGTACCCCGTCACTGCCCCTCTTATGGTAAGATACATAATACCAAGACTAAGATTCTGCTAACCTCTAAGCCCTGTTGCCCAGTCCCAGCCCAGCGCCAATGACACGCCGGCTTTCCACACATATCCCTGACCCTTCTCCCTGCACACCACCAGCTTCCTCCTCCAGACTGCCGCGCTATTCATAAAGACTTCGTCCTGCCTCCCCTTCTCCCCTTCCTTCTTTGACACTTTTTCTGTACTCACTCTCGCCCATCTGTCGTCGTCAACACATCCCCGGCTCGCATCGTGCATCTATTGCATGTTCACCACACTCAGCCCATCCAACTGCCAGTCCCGGCGACAGCACAGCAGCAGCAGCATTAACAACTAGTTGCAACTACAATAGCAGCAACAACAGTACTCTTCCTCCTCATCCGCCTTGCAAGCCTCGCATACCTGGTCCACAGCCCGGCTCTGTTCCACTTCACTCTACTCTCCTCGCCATGTCTGCCCGAACACACCGGCCAGCACAGGCACCCTACGCCTGCTCGTCGTCGTACGGATCTCCGCACGCGGAATACTCTGCCTCCGCGCCCGGTGACTCCTACTGCCACGGCATGGGCACCTATCACCCGCCCGCCGCCTCGGTGGCCGTCCTGCGCTGCATGCGCTGCGCCCGCGCCGTCGAGGTCACCACCACCGATGACTTCACGTCGACCGGTATGGTCCGCGTCGGCCACAACATCTACTACTGCCGCCGCTGTGCCAAGCTGGTCGGCTACAAATGAACGCGAGGAACCACCATCAGCAAGCATAAGCGCCGTCATGAACAGCCACGAGCAGCCACGAGCAGCCACGAAATAGCATGAACAACGCCAGCGTTCATGCGCAGCCCGGGCGACATTAGCCAGCCGCCGCGCAGTCCTTCGCTCATCACCACTCGTTCCCTCCCTGCCTTCGATATGGACCAGCCTGGGTGGGCGCAAAATAATCCCCTCCCCTCTCCTCTCCTCTCCTCTCCCCCCCTCTCTGCCTCCGTCTCTCCGGCTCCTCGCACAGGCTGCCACGGACGAGTTGCGCCGCATGCCTCGCAGACAGGTCTAGACCGCGGATTTCGTCTGCGCAATGACGAAACGTTGCTGCTCGCCTGCCTGCGCCAAGGACGGAAAGTCTGGGGGATGAGCACACAACAGCTCCCAAAGCGAGCACGTCTTACCTCTGAAAGTGGAGTCCGTCTGTCCATGTGTCTGTCCGACTGCATACGGTGTGCTTAACCACGTCAGCACGCAGGCTCGTCCGCGACTGCCATCCAACCAAACCGCATCACGTGTCCACTATACCCTCCACTCCGTCGCTTCCGAGTGCCCTCGCATTTTTCTCGCATACGTTCTCGCACACGCTTTCAAATACGCTCTCGGATACGCTCTCGCATGGCATGCTCGTCTTTGCCTGCAGCGATTGCAGTCAAAGCTGCGGCCACGACTAAGCTTACCCTTGTTCCACCCTGACTACATAGTATATCGGATGGTCTCTTGGGGAACATGCCTGTCGGGGTCGTATTTCACTCGCGTTCTACCTGGTTTCTCTCCTTCTTTTCTCCGTTCTTTCCGCCCTGTCATTCTTTTTTCTTCTTCATCCCTTCGTCATTTCTGCTTTTCTTCAACGGCCCCGCTCTGTTCCTGCTCTGTTCCTATTCCCCGTGCCTGTTCACCGCTTGCGATGCACGGCTTATTACTTGCTACTCCGGCTGACCGCCGTTCACTCGCCCTGTATTGACTGATTTTTTGGCTCCGTTGGCTAGCCGTGCGATTACTTCTTTTTAATCACGTATACTCCTTTTTATTGCTTGGACCTGGCGTTGGCGGTCCTTCGGCCGGGCCGAAATGACACGATATCACTACCCAATACTAGCATTAGATTTAGACAGCAATGAATGTATGACATGACCAACAACATCACCAGCCCGTCCGTGCATGCCCCGGGCATTGTTGCTGTGACCAGTTTCACTGGGGGCTCTAGAACCATGCCTTTTAATGTCCGACGGTATGGGGCTGCTAGATACGAGCCTTGTCGGAGCCGGGATAGGCCGAGCAAAGCAAAACCAGGGTTTGCGGGTGCCGATCGTGACGAAGTGTGTATGTTTTCAGTTGCTTTTTTTCTTTGCTTAAGATGGAGACCATGCTGGCGGAGGAAGTCACGCTTCTTAGCAATTTTGGGGCGCGCATATAGACCGCCCAGGTAAAATCAACAAAAATCATTGTTTCCTTTGTCCTTTAAAAACTTGTCAGATATCTTTAAATGTACACTTATTTATTTATTTGAAAATGACGATACTATTCAAATAACCAAAGTAAAAATCACCCAATAAACCCTACAAAGCTGTATGAATATAACTTTAAAATGTAGCCAGCGTACCAATAAGTAAAAGCTTTACTAGGATTGTTAGCTTCCCTCGTCATAAAGGTGCGAGGAGGCCGTAGAGTCGAACATTACCAGTATAATCTAACTTACAAAGAGGGTACTCCGAGAAAAACACCGGAGGTCACTTCGCCTTCGCCTACATCTACCTTCGCACCTCCATGGATTACAACAGCATACGACGGGGGTCCTCGATGTACTCCTTCACCTTGACCAAAAACTGGACGGCTTCCCGTCCATCCAACAGGCGGTGGTCGTATGTCAGGGCAAGGAACATCATCGGGCGAATCTCGACCTTGCCATTGACAGCAATGGGGCGGTCCTTGATAGCATGCAGACCCAGCACAGCCGTCTGGGGCAAGTTGATGATGGGCGTGCCGTACAGAGAGCCGAAGACGCCGCCATTGCTGATCGTAAAGGTGCCACCAGCCATGTCCTCAATGGTGAGCTTGCTGTCGCGGGCCTAGGAACACTCCTGTCAGTACTCGATGCAGCAAAAAAAAAAGGAGGTAATCAAAACGGAAAAAGAAAGCTGTAAAACCCAGAGAAATCAAGGTGACCTGGCATCAGGTCGGGGAAAATAGGCATACCTTCTTGCCCAGATCCGCAATGGACTTTTCAATGGTAATCAGGTCCATCGCCTCGGCATTGCGGACGACGGGTGTCACCAGACCCTTCTCGGTGGCCACGGCGACACTGAGGTCAACGTAGTCGCGGTAGACAATGGTGTCACCACCGTTGGGGCCCTCAATGGAGGCGTTGACAGCCGGGATGTCGCGCATGGCCAGCACCGACGCACGTGTAAAAGCGCTCATGAAGCCCAGCTTGATACCTGTCTTCTTCAGCACGTCGTCTTTATACAGCTTGCGGAACTCCATCAGCGACGACATATCGACCTCGTTGAATGTTGTCAGGGATGCGGCCGTGTTCTGAGATTGCTTGAGGCGCTCGGCGATCCGAAGACGCATGCGGTTCATCTTGACCTGTATTGGGGACGCAGGTTAGCCTACAGGCACACAATCTCTCTCCATCTGCCCCCCCCCTGTGTTCTCCCTTCTGTTTCTTGACAATTATCTGGCGAAGGGAAGGGGCGGGGGGAGCTTACACGGCGCTCATCGCGGCTGCCCACGACAGGCGCTGCGGCCGGGCCAGCTTCCTTGGCGGCCGGGGCGGCAGGTTTTGGTGGTGCCGGGGCGCTCGGGGCTGCGGCAGAAGGTTTTGGCGACTCGGGTTTGCTCTCCTCCTTGGGCGGCTCGGGTTTTGACTCTTCCGGCTTGGGAGCTTCGGCAGCGGGAGCAGCGGGGGCAGCACTGCCTTCTGGTGCAGCAGCACCAGCATCGAGCAGGATCAGGTCCTGGCCAACGTTGACAGTGTCTTCTTCGGCGACGAGGAGCTGCTTGATGACGCCGGCTTCTGGTGCGTTCACGGACACATCGATCTGCGAGAGCACAGGGGCATTAGAGCAAAAATCCATCCCAGGTTCACTGGCTTATCGGCTCCATTGGCTCATAAGGTGCACCAGAGTGACACCGGATAGTCAAAGGAGAGAGGGGGGGGGTGGTGGTGGTGGAAAGAGGTAAAAGGGGGAAAGAGAGAAATGAGTAGGGGGGGGGCCGAAAATGCGCGCACCTTGTCTGTCTCGATCGTGGCGATCTCCTCGTCCGCCTCGACATACTCGCCAGCCTGCTTGTTGAATTGCTTCAGCGTGCCTTCTGTGATGGACTCGGCCATCTGAGGCACCTTGACAATCAGATCGGCATAGGTTCGGGCGTGCTGGAGCATCAGCGGGAGCTGTGCATGACGCAGCGGCTGCGAGCGACAAAAGCGCGGCGCCGTGCGTGCAGCCAAGAGGACTCGTCTTGACAGCATCGTGGACAGTTGTGTGCGAAGAAAATTGGTTAAGGAAATGCAGTTGGCGTAGGAGACCGCGATGCTAGAGGTCGGAAAAGCTCAGTTGACCTTGATTGGCGATTGGCAAGAAGCAGAGAGAAGGGGGCTGAAGAAAAAAAGAAATGGAAGCTGTTTCAAGCGAGAGATAAAAAAAAACACAGGCCAAACAGCTTTACCGAGTAAATAGCCAGGAACCCGAAGGCGCCGATCCATTGGACGGCGTTAGTCAGCCAATCGCATTTTCTCCTAATAGCTGTGCAACTATTGGGAGAACCGGGTCCTATCCGAAAGGTTTATTGCCGCATAATACGGCACGTGGTAGAGGCTCTATGTCATGCTCTATGTCACGTGGTAGTGGTGCATTAGTGGGATCCTCAATGCCCGCGAATTACCTATTATTACCAATACACAAAAGATGCGTAGAACGAGAGGCTCTGAAGAAATTATAATGCAGAGCCAGCAATAGAACCAGAGACATAAAATTCGTGTAAACATGCGTTTTTCTTTTAAGAAAAAAGAAGACAAAACCAGCCAAGCTAATGCACCCTGGTGTACCAGAACTCCTGCCAGAACTACCGCAAGAACGCCATTTGTTCATGTTTCTATGCTGGACTGTTATCCTTCCATCCTGGCATCACCAGCACCATCCTTGCCCAGGTTTTTGAGCAAGTAGCTCCGCTTGAAGTACTCGTTTGGATGTACAATGGTCTCCAGCTGTGCCGCCGCCATGATACCTTCGTCCTTGGCCCTGCGCAGCTCATTTCTGTGGACATACTCGAAGACTCTGGCCAAGTTTGTTAGCAAAGGGGTTTCCAAAAAAAAAGAAGGAAAAAAGACGAGGCAATATAGCAGGGCGTCTATGTAGATACTACTGACCGGTTGCACGCCATGTGAAACTTCTGCTTCTCCTTGTCCTCCCGGACACCCTGCAGCACGGCACGGTCCGTCACACCGACCGCCTGCAACAAAGATGTGAGATTTTCCGCATTGAAGTGTCGGTACGGGCAGCCATGTGCCTCGCCAGGTCCTGGAGGGTGCTCAGTCAGGATTTTCTGGCAGCTGAAGGGACTGTAGCCGCCGCTGCGCCGGTTCATGTCGCCGCCCACGTCACCATAAGTATGGCGTACATTGTAGCGATATTCCTTGTTAAACGTGTCGTCGGTGATCTTGTTGAAGCTCTGGCGCCAGAACAGCAAACACTCTTCCAAGTTCAGGCCGATGCCCTTGAGGAACAGGGTGTATTGCAGACGGCCAAAGTGCTTCAAGTGCGCATCACGGCGCAGAGTGCGGTGCAGATTCTGCATGCACAGAGGAAAGTGTGCTGCTGCGAGGCTGTCGATGCTCCGAGCGCTAATCTCGGCCCCAGAGAGGGCAGAGTCGGTGCCTGCAAAAGAGGCATCGGGTGTGATGAAGTTCTTGGAGAGGTGGTCCAGGATGGGGGTCAGGCGGTCGTCCTCATCTAATCGCGGCAGAGCTCGTGCTGTGAGCTCTAGCGCCTTTTCCAAGCGAGAGGTGAACTCGGTTGTGACCAAGCTAGCCTGCTCCTTGGAGGGCACATAGGCCTTGCCGCCCTTGAGAAACACGCGCCGCCCTTCAACGAGGTCGGGCACGCGCATCCAATCGACCTTGCACCAGGTTTCGTCCTCCACAGCCTGCTGCTTGCGGGCACCTCCGTAGGCCGGCGCGCTTGTGGCGGCCAGCTCAGGAGCCAGCGCAGTCTTCTCCTCGTCAGACACGACCTCCCAGTCGAGGCTGAGTGAGCGGATAAAGGCGGTGCGCTCGCGGGTATCGTCGCTGTTGAGACGCAGGCGGAAGAGCATGGACTCGACGCGTGTGAACCGGCGACGCAGGTCCTCGGTGGACGAGAAGGCGAGGCGAAGGATAAAATGGCTGTAGTGGTCCTTCTTGCGCTGGGCAGCCAGCTGGGTGGACGAGCTGCTGTTCGCTTCGAGAGTTAAATACTTCTCCAGTACGGGCTTCATGTGGTTGGCTGTTTCTGCGGGTGACCGGTTGCGGAAGGAACACGCTTCCAACTCGGCGAGGACTGTGACAGTGGTCAGAGATATTCGGCGATTCCGTTCAAGCATGGAAAGCATGGCTTACCGTGGAGGCGATCAATGGCCCATTGCTCAAACTGCTCGAGGGTGATGTCTGCGGTGGGTGGCTCCGCGTAGAAGTTGAGGCGCGTCGGGTAGTTGGCTTCCTTGTATGCTGGGTCGGCGAACTGCTTCTTGCGATGGTCAACGACATTGCGCCGTTTGGCATCGACCCGGTTGAAGTCTTGCCGGATCATGGTGCCAGAGAGGGACTGAGAGAGGAGGGGGTGCGTATCCGCGTGGACGCGTGGATGGCGCTGCTGTCTATGTGCCTGGGAGAGCGTGAAGTGGGAAGGCAGACTGGATTGTTTGTGGAGGCTGCAAAGATGGGATGGAAGGCGTTGCTTGGAAACGGGACATGCTACACGGCACGAGCACTCTACTGCTCTACTGATGGGGTCCTAGAAGACGCGACGTGACGCGACGTGCACCGATTAAACTTTAGCCAATCAAATTGCAGAGCATTTCTTTTATTCACGGGAGGGCGCTATGTCTTTTTGGGGTGGCACCAATTTTCGTCTGCGGTGCATTGAGTGACTAAGCGCCAGAATGTGTGCGGCGTGCAGGACGCACAGTCGGGTTCGACGGGTCAGCAACCAATGGCTGGTCGAAGGGACAGCATGGGAGTTGTGGCTGACTGACAAGAGGTGCGGCAAAACAACAGGGAACCAGGAAGGGGCGACGGAGAAGGGCAGACAAAACGGGCCAAAAAAAGGAGATCTTCGGCACAGTACAGTGTAGTTAGTATCTTACATAGTAGTTACTACATAGTTAGTATGTATATCTTGCCTGTATTGTATTAAGGAAAAAAAAGACAGAAACGGCAGGAGCAACCTGGTGAAGCTGGGGTCCCGCCGCTCTCGGCGATAGCTGAGGTCACAGTTCTGCTGTGCCCTGGAGGTTATCTCTGCAGGTCCCCAAGAGCCGGTAGCGGCGCACAAGTGCAAGATAAGGTTGGTAATAGTCACAAATAGATGCGACGAGGCAGGGCTAGTGATAAGCAGGTGCGCAGGGGCCGCTGCAGGCGAGGCAGCGATGGCAGGTGGCAGAGAGAGAGAGAGGGGCGGGGGGAGAGAGAGAGAGAGAGAGTGTGTGTGTGTGTGTGTGCGAGGGAAACAGCAAGGACGACAGGCAAGGCAATGGCTGCTGTACTCCTCGTCAGTAGAGGATGAACCACGGAAGAACTGCAGAGGGACTACAGAGGGACCACAGAGGTCTGTAGGAGGAAAGAGCAGACAGAGGAGGAAGGAACGACGCATGATGTACACAAAGCCGGCGCAAAAGCGTGAAATTGATTGGCCCAGGACGTAATTAGACGGCACCACTCGTTACGTTACGTCGCCGATTTTTGCGGAGAGCCGCTAATATGCCACGCAGAAAATAATAGGGCCATGACACCGGCGTGCTTGCACTTGCTCCTCTTGCACAGTCCACAATTGCGGCGTGCATTCCACATTGCTCTGCGACGGGGGAAGGAGCGACGGACTGCCCAGCCACCCATTGCCAGAAACGCCAGACGCACAGAACCTGGCCGAGAGGTCGAAGCCAAAGCCACGCGGGAAAGTCACAACTACCTCCCCAGACCAGAACTGCACCAGAGCAGAGCGACGCCAGAGACGACGCCAGAGACGACGCCAGAGACGACGCCAGAGACGACGCCAGAGACTAGTCGCCCCCGACGCAAAGCACCAGAGACCCGTCGAAATCAGGCCCAGACAGGCCCCGACAGGTCGCCGGAGAGCCCCAAAAGAACACGGCAGGAGCGACCAGCCGTGCAGACGACCGAGGCGAACGACAGCAGCTTGCCCAGCCCGTCCACAAGTCCAGCTCAGCTCTCAGCTCTCTGCTCCCTGCTCTCTGCTCAGCTTTCCAGCTTTCCAGTTCGCTCTGCCAGCCCAGAGCTGTCGAGCCGCGGAGCCTGTCTCGACAGAACCCCGAGCTGCCTGCTCTGCTCTTTCCCTTTGTTCTGCCCCTCTCTCTGCCTTTCTCGTTTTTTTTTTTCGACTTGCTGGCTAGTTGGCCTTGCCTACGTCGCCGCCGCGTCACTGCTGGGTCGTCCCCCTCAACGCTGCAAAGGTTCACCACTAATCCCCCCCCCCCCCATTTCTGCCTCTTCTCTCCCTGCCCTCCCATTGTCTGGCTCTCTTGCTGACAGCCCATCGCAGCCGGCCCTACGCCTCCACCCCTGCCCGCCTGCCTGCTCGGCTCCGCGCCAGTTTTCCAGGCGAGTCACCGTCGTGGACCGTCCTCGACTGCTGCCCTCCTTTCTGCATCTTCCCTCCTTGCTGGCCTCGACTGCGGCTCGCCATTGTTGTCACCGCTGTTGCCCTCCGCCACCGCCTGCGTCTGCTCTCGCGTCCTCTGCCCACCAGTCGTCACCCTCCCCAACGGCCACGCCTCCCCTCCCCTCCCCACCACCCCCCCCGGCAGGACGCGTAACTATAACTACAAAGGACAACCTGCCAGCCGCCTAGTTCTGCGCTCTCAGCCTCAGCCTCAGCCCCAGCCTCAGCTTCCAACTCTCTCGTCGACACTCTCTGCTGTCTGTGCCGTCTTGCCCGTCTACTCCTCCACGGGCCATCGCTTTCACGGCGCCTCTCTGCTTCTCGGCGGACCGCATATCTCGCGCTTCGCCCGCCCTTGCTACCCTCGGCCCGGCGCCCTTCTTGTAGCCTTGCTGGCAGCGTGGCACGCCGTCTCCCTTCCGCGCCGCTCTCTGCGCCTGCGAGACGTCCGCCGCCACCCCGGCACCTGCCGCCATGACACAACAGCCTCCGCCACTGCCGTCCAACAACCCTGATCACGACACTGGAGCCATTGCCGACGACACCATCCCCCATCATCGCCATGGCTCTGCAGGCTCCCGCATAGACGGCCCAGCTCCCTCGCCTGCTGCTGCTGTTGCCGCCGCCGCCACCGCTGCCGCTACTCCTAATCCTGCTACTGCTGCTGCTACTGCCTCCTCGAATTTGGCTTCCCTCCTCTCTGCCGACCACGCTTACATCCGCTTCCAGGCCAACACCATTGCACCCTCGCCGCCTCTCGCCCAGACTTCGCCTTCGACGCCTGCCAGCGGTGCCCTGATAACGGCCTCCCCCCAAGGCCACCACGCCTCGTCTGCCCATCCACTACGCCTTCAGACCGATATCTACCCCAACGCCGTGCCCATTCCGCTTTCTGGCCCGTCAAACGGCTCTGCCGCCCTGCCGTCTTCTTCGGCCTCTGCCTCCTCCTCCAGCTACATTCGTCCCTCTACCCTCGTTTTGCAGCACAGGACATCCAACTCGTCTCTGCGGCCTGGGTCCTTCACCCCAAGCTTCCAGTCAACCGGCCTCCACGGCTTTGGCTCATCCTCTGCCGCCAGCTCCACTGTTCCCAGTCCCATCATCTCCGCCATGGGCGACGTCACTCCTCTGCCCTCGCCTTTGCTTTCTGGAGACTCTCCAGGCCCCTGGAAGAAGCTCGCCCGCAGCCCGCCGCGCGACCCCTCCTTAGCCATGAAACCCGGCACCTCCGATTCGGCTCTCGTCACGGCCAATGGCGAGTCTGTCTCCTCGGCCTTGGCCCACCAAGCCAAGAGGAAGGCCTATGCCGAGTTGCTGGCAGGCAACCCGGCCCCTGAACAGACCGGCTCAAAGCTATCCCACACCCGCGAAAGGAGCCTCAGCGAGTATATCCCCGACCCCATGCAGCTGCCCAAGCGCATGATATCCGTCTCTGCGTCACACGTCAAGCCCGTTGGAGGCCCTGACCACGTCGAAGCTTCCTACGAGTCTCACATGCGTCGCGAGCCCCATCTCTCCAACGCCAGAGGGCTGACTCCAGTCAAGAAGCCTCCAACGCCGCCTCCGAGCGACTCTTCCATCGTGCTTGGCGATGCCGGCGCTACGACCGCCGCTATAGCCTCCGCTGCGGCCACGGCCACCACCACTGGCTCCTCCTCTTCCGAATCTAAGCTGCGGCCCAGCGAAAGGAAACATGTCGAATATTTTGAGGCACATGGCCGAGAGGACCAAAAACGGCGCCGCTGGCGTGCCATCAAGCTCCTCGGCCAAGGTACTTTCAGCAGGGTCGTGCTTGCTACGAGCCAGACAGTTCCCTCCCTGGAAGATGACGAAGAACATGGCCAGGTTCGCCATCTGCATCCACCCCTGTCCGCCCCGGAACCCCCCGCCCAGTATGACAGGCGGAGTCTCGTTGCTGTCAAGGTGTGCGAGCATGGTCCCAAAGGTGGCGCCTCGGAAGACCGTGTCGAGATGAGTCTGAAGCGCGAACTCGAAATCATGCAGAGCATACACCACCCATCTCTCGTCCATCTGAAGGCCTGGAATATCGAGCCCTCTCGTGCAATTCTTGTCCTGAGTTACTGCCCTGGCGGTGACCTATTCGATGTCGCCAGCGCACATCGCAACCTTCTCACGCCGTCACTTCTTGCTCGCATATTTGCTGAGCTGGTTGCTGCTGTACGATATCTCCACCACATGCATATAGTCCACAGAGACATCAAGCTGGAAAGTATGTCATCCTCGCATCCCTGTCCGAGCCTATCCCGATAGTTCAGTCATCAGGACTCATCACTTAGTAATGTTTCTGCTCGCTACTGTCGTTCGTTGCTTCTAACTACCGTGCTTTCCAGACGTGCTTGTGAACCTCTCCGCGCAGGAGCTTTCCGATACGTCTGTCAATTGGGCCACCTATCCTTATAGTGTTACCACTTTGACGGATCTTGGTCTTTCCAGGCGCGTTGCCGATGACGAAAAGCTGGAGACTCGCTGTGGCTCGGACGATTACGCTGCTCCAGAGGTTATTATGGGTCAGCCTTACGACGGCCGTGCTACCGATGCTTGGTCTTTGGGTGTACTTCTTTATGCCCTGCTAGAGGGTCGTCTTCCATTCGACCCCAACCCGGGCATGAGTGATGCTCATCGCATGCGGTCGCGGACGAGCCATCGTATTGCCCGCGTCGAGTGGCGCTGGATAGATTACGCCGGCGACGATGGCGACCACGAGGGCGACATTGCTAAGTTTCAGGCAAGGGGCCTCTTGGGTGCCATGGAAATTACCGAGGGGTTGCTCAAGCGTGCTCGGAGTCGGTGGCCCTTGGACAAGGTCACTCGGGAACCCTGGGTCCAGAATGCCATGTCTGTTGAGGGAGGCTTGAGGTTCAGAGATGAAGAAGAAGGAGAGGAGATTTGCTGACACTTACCCCGGGCTGATCCTGTCGGCTTGGGCGATGTTGGCTTGTAAAAACTATGTTTGTGTTTGTGTATGTGCGTGTGTGTTTTTATACCTTTGTATTGTATGATACCAAAATCACCTTGATATGCGACGTTGAACTGGCGCCCTCATAAGGTCATGCTGACCCGAGTAGGCACATGTTTGCAATTGCCATATATGCAATATACAGCTCCTATTGCCGCCTCTGAAGACGGCTGGCCATAGGGAAAAAAAAGGAAAACAATTTACGAATGGGTTGGGGCGTTCAAGTATAGGGATAGGCTCACGGGGTATAGTGGTTATTTGGGGTAATGGTTGTATCTCATCTTGCTGGCGTCATTACGAGACGGTTTGTTTCAATTTTTCTGTATATAATTAATTTTCACACTGACAGTCTGCGCAGAAGACGTAGGGGACATTAGTTTGGTCCGTACCAAAAGACACGCACACTTGGGGTTGTGTTTATGTTTTAGAAAGCCTAATTGATTTCCCGAAAAGCAGTCCTTTCCACTTGAGCTAAAAAACGTCTATCTAGAGTAGGGTAAATCGCCCACCCGCACTGTCGAAGACGTGAGCATAAAAAACAACGGACTATCTCATTGCCATCAGCAAAATGCAAAAAACACTAAGCCATCATGGAAAGCAGACTGCACAACCATTTCCGAACTCCGTTTAATTTTTTTTCTGTCCTCCCAAACCCCAAGATACCTCATTCGCATCGCGCATACCCTTAGTCGACCTCCTCCATAGCGCTGTCGGTGGTCTCGGCACCCTCAGCCTTGGCTTCAGCGGGAGCAGCCTCCTCGACTTCCGGCTCCTCGTCAATGTTCAGGCCCAGAGACACAAGCTTGTGGATGCGCTCCGCGAAGCTGGCAGGCTCGTCGATGGTGAAGCCAGAGACAAGCAGCGAGGTCTCGAACAGCAGCTGGACGATCGACTTGACGGTCTTGTCATCCTCGCCATCAGACTCGACCTTCTGCTTGAGGGTCTTGATGATGGCGCTCTTAGGCGAGATCTCAAATGTCTTCTTGGACGACATGTAGCTGGACATGGAGGTGTCGCGCAGGGCCTGGGCCTTCATGATACGCTCCATGTTGGCAGACCAGCCAAACTGGCCAGTGCGGATGGCGCAGGGCGAGCCAATCAGCTTGTGGGAGACGACCACCTTCTCGACCTTGTCGCCGAGGATGTTCTTGAGGGCCTTGGCCAGACCCTCGTACTCCTTCTCCTCAGCCTCGCGAGCGGCCTTCTCCTCATCGGTCTCCTCGAGCTCGAAGTCCTTGGTGATGTCGACCAGCTTCTTAGACTCGAATTCCTTGAGCTGAGTCATGGCATACTCGTCGATGGGGTCGACCAGGAAGAGCACCTCGAAACCCTTCTCCTTGAGAGAGTCCAGGAAAGGAGAGCGGGAGACAGCCTTGATAGACTCGCCGGTGATGTAGTAGATATTCTTCTGGTGCTCAGGCATGCGCGTGACGTAGTCCGTCAGCGAGGTCAGCTCGTCGCCCGACTTGGTCGAGTTGAAGCGCAGCAGCTTGGCCAGGGCCGGACGGTTCTGGGCGTCCTCGTGGATGCCCAGCTTGATGTTCTTGGAGAAGGCATTGTAGAACTTGTCGAACTGCTCCTTGTCCTCAGCGATCTCGTTGAAGAGCTCAATAGACTTCTTCACAATGTTCTTCTTGATGACCTTCATGATCTTGTTCTGCTGCAGGGTCTCACGAGACAGGTTGAGGGGAAGGTCCTCAGAGTCGACAACACCCTTGACGAAGCTGAGCCACTCGGGGACGAGATCGGTGGCGTCGTCGGTGATGAAGACGCGGCGGACGTACAGCTTGATGTTGTTCTTGGTCTTCTTGGTCTCGAACAGGTCGAAGGGCGCGCGCTTGGGCACGAAGAGGATGGCGCGGAACTCGAGCTGACCCTCGACGGAGAAGTGCTTGACGGCCAGGTGGTCCTCCCAGTCGTTGGTGAGCGACTTGTAGAAGGCAGCGTACTCCTCCTGGGAGATGTCCTGGGGATTCCGGGTCCAGATGGGCTTCTGCTTGTTGAGCTCCTCCTCCTCGATGGTGGTCTCCTTGATGGTCTTGGTCTTCTTCTTCTTCTCCTCCTTGCCGTCCTCCTCATCGTCAACCTCCTCAATCTTGGGCTTCTTGTCGTCCGCGTCCTCGGTCTTCTCCTCAGTGGTCTCCTCCTCAGCGTCCTCGTCGGGGACCTCCTTGTCGGTCTCCTTCTTGACGTGAAGGTAGATGGGGTAGGAGATGAACTCCGAGTGCTTCTTGATCACCTCCTTGACCTTGCTCTCGTTGAGGTAGTCGGTCTGCTCATCCTTCAGGTGCAGGATGATCTTGGTGCCGCGGCCCAGGGGCTCGCCCTCGGTGTCGGGAGAGATGGTGAAGGTGCCGCCGGCACTCGACTCCCAGATGTACTGCTCGTCGTCGTTGTTCTTGGAGACGACCGTGACGCGGTCGGCCACGAGGTAGGCCGAGTAGAAACCGACACCGAACTGGCCGATCATGGAAATATCGGCACCGGCGGTCAGGGCCTCCATGAACTGCTTGGTGCCAGACCGGGCAATGGTACCCAGGTTGTTGACCAGGTCCTTAAGATTGCACAGTCAGCATTTGCATGCTCCACACAAAGAAATCGTCGGGGAGGATTGACAGCACTTACAGCCTTGGTCATACCGATACCGGTATCACGGATGGTCAGGGTCTTGGCATCCTTGTCGGGGATGAGGTCGATGCGGAGGTCCTTGCCGGAGTCGAGCTTGCTCGGGTCGGAGAGCGACTCGTAGCGGATCTTGTCGAGAGCATCCGAGGCGTTGGAGACGAGCTCTCGCAGGAAGATCTCCTTGTTGGAGTAGACGGTGTTGATGATGAGCGACAGCAGCTGAGAGATCTCAGCCTGGAACTCAAAGGTCTCTCCAGACATCTTGGCGGATGCTGAAAGCGGGTGCGACTTGATTGTTTGTGTAGAAGAAGCGAAGCTGGCAGAAGAGAGGCGGGCAATGTTAGTGAAGGGCCGTCTTGTGTGTACCGGACGAAGCTTGGGCGTGGTGAGGATGGTGAAGGTGAAGTGATCCAAAGAAACGCAGAAGGGAGAAGGCAGAAAAAAATGAAAGGCAAGTGAAAAAAGGGACGACCCCTCCCCAACGAGGATCGAAGCCAGGTGTATAAATACAGCGAGGACAGAAGAGCAGTTTGCAGGTGCTGTCCGTGCTATGCACACGGTGGAATCCCGTGGAACGAGACAACGCAAACCCAGACGTGCACCAGCACGCAGAGCGAAGCATCGAAGCTTCTCGTGGGTTCGACGAGGCTGCAGGCAAACGGCGGCAATGAGGGGGCAGCTGGCACTTACAGAGATCAGGGCTCGCAGCAGATCGAGCTGGCAGTCCCTGCAGAGCTGAGATGAATGTGGTAGACGGAAAACAAAGAAGCAGCGTGGCTGGCAAAGAAGCAAAGACAGACAGATGCAGAAACAAGACGATGGAGAGAAGAAAGGGAGAGGAGAGAGGTGGGAGGGAAAAGCTCTGTCCAGAGGCAACAGCTTAAAAGGGCAGTTTTTTTGTGCATGGCTTTCCAGCCTAGAGCTTTCGCTGGACATTCCACGGGTTTCTATCACTCTAGAGCGCTCCAGCTGCCAACGGCTTCCCTGATTCGTCAGGGACGGCCACCACGGCAACGAATAGCCGCTGCTGATTGGCTGCTGCGCTTGCATTCTGGGTCCAGCACGGCAGTGGGGCTGGGCCACAGTAAGATACAGCACTGTTCTAGGTGGGGTTGAGCCATCGCCCCTGCCCTGGAGAAAGCTGTGGAAGCTTCGTCTTCATTCCCTTTGGCAACACCAGTTGTCCCTTCCTCAATTGGCTGGACGAAACTGCAAGGCTGTCCAGAGTTTGTCCAGAGAGTGCAGTCACGTGGCACGACAGCGCACCTGTTCAACCTGGAAGCTGCTACCTTGCGGCCAATGGCAAGCAGCTGTCTGCAGGGACGCCATCTTGTGCTAAGTACCGCCCAAACAGGACGAGACAGAGGGAGATCGATACAGAGATATGGTTATGAGGATCAGAGTCGGAGGAGCGACTGGGGAGACTATGAGAGAGGGACGGCGACAGTGACGTGGGACGATAATGTAAGATGTAGTTATGTATAGAAATCCGCTATTAGACAACACCCGTACACGCCAGCATTGCACCCTGGCACACCCTAATTGAACACAGTCTCCGTGCAGCTCTCGCCGGGGTCCTGGGTCTGGGCATAGGGCTGTCGTTGGTATTGCAAAACAACCGACACTCCTGGCATATTTCGAATACCTCGAAACTCACGACACAGACGACCTGCTGTGGCATGGCTCTATGCCGGGCCCTGTTTCTCTGCATCTGGATCGACTACGGAGGCCTGCAGTTGCCGATAATGCCTGTCGGCATAGATCAGCCCAAACAGGGGCGAGTCGTCGCTGTCGTTGGCCTCCGCCTCGCCCTTCGCGATCTCCATCACTTCGGCGAGAACGACGACATGATCTCTGACTGGCACAAGACCACGCATGGGCTCGTCCAGCAACCTACACCGAAGCACGTATAGAATGCCTGGTCCGCTCAGAAACGGCTGGTCCGCCCCGTTGTCAGAGCCAGGTGGTGGCTGCGTCCGGACAACGCGACACTGCGCGGAATCCAGAGCCCGAGACGTACTATCCGGGTGTGCATTGCCAGACCGGAACACATCTGCAATTCGCGCCCCGTTCGCATCTCCTGACAAGACATGCACCATGAAATGCCTAGCCTGTGCAATTGCGGCCTCTGTCCTGCTCGGCATGGCGATGTTGAACGTGACAACAGGGCTCGGGTAAAGACTCAACGACGTGAATGACGACATGGTGAGTCCAACAGGAATCGCGGTGCCATGCCCGAAAGGCCGCGGTCGACTGGTGTCGGGCAGCGCCGTGCACACAACCACGGAGCTGGCCAGGTGTCGCAGGAGCCGGCGCACACCTTCAGGAAGTGGCGAAACAGCTCGATCGCCTCTTGAATTTCCTTTGGGGCCGTCTTCATTTAGTGAAGGGGCATTTGCGGCAACTGGCGAGGCAGAGGAAACTGATGGGGCAGGCACAGCCGAAGAAAACTTCCGGATTGGGTTCTGTGAAAATCGGGCTGGCAATACACGCGTCAGACGGACTCAATCCAGCTTCCGAAGGGGACTCATAGGTAAGAAACATTCAGAGACAACATACATAGTATATTGCAGCTGCAATTCCTGGCAAGAAGACTGCTGGTCGTCTCGATCACCGGCAAGCGGCAGGCCCATCCCAAGCCCGGGACTGCCTTGCCCGAGCCACGGAGAGGCCGCGCTGCCCCATTGGCCACGCAGCCAAGCACGCGGTGGTTTGGCATCTCATCTTCCCGCAAACGGGATTATCTGCAGATCCTGGCGATTGCTCCTGGTAAGGCTGAGCCGCAAAAGAAGAGACCCTGTAGTTATATGAAAGCCTGCTTGAGCGATAACACAATCGATAGGTGCGGTGAAGTTAGAAAATTGAGCATAGCACGTGACCACACCTAGCGCCAAAAAAGTTCCATCGCGAAACTGCATCCAAACTACCCTCTCTCGTTTTCACCCTAGGCGAATCACAAATTCCAGTTGTGCTTCCGACGACAAACGGGTACGCGGCCTGCAGAGAAGTGCATTTATCTGATACTCACGCCTGGTAAATTGAAATGGCGGCGGTAGCTCAATTCGAGGCGTCTTGCCGTTCACTTCGCCCGTCCGCGAACCTGCATTTCACAGGCTGCCTGCGACAAGAAACGCTTGCTAGGACCGTGAGCCTGTCGCCCGCCCTGCAAATACGACGGCCTAGCCGGCAACTAGGGGCTCTTTATGGGCGGCCGATCGACAGCTGCCGCTATCTTTCCACCACCCCTGCTTGCCACGCACGACTGATTTCTCGCCCGAAACGTCCGTACCAGTTCACCCAAATAGTGCAGCTGTCTGACGGGAGCACGTTTACCACCCGCACGACCAGCCCACACGCCCTACTCAAATGCAGCAAAGACAGCCGCAACAATGCCCTCTGGCAGCCGTCGGATAAGTCTTTGAGGAATGTCGAGGTCGACGAGGCCGGAAAGCTGGCCGCCTTCCGCAACCGGTTTGGCCGTGGCTGGGACGCCGAGAGCACAGGGGACACCGAAGACACGGATGCGAAAGACAAAAAGGGAGCAAATGCTACCAAAACGGTGACCGCGGAGGACAGTCGTGACCCTTTCGATGCGCTAAGCGATCTCCTCAGCGGCTATGCAGCGAAGGCGGCTCCCCAGAATACCGGTGGCGGCTCCGCCAAAGAGATGGCAAAGAGCCAGAAGAAGAAATAATAGAGTACGCCCGGGTACTCGAGGAAAGGAGGGCGGGGTCATTTGCAAAATGGAGGGAGAGGAGAATCCGGGAGAGACCTTTTTTTGGTTTGTTGTTTTGCACGGCATAGCAAAGATGCGATGGGCAACGACGAAAATGGTAAATGCATGATGGAGAATGTATAACAGACAGACAGACAGACAAACAGCCAACACCATGGAGGCAGCTCCGCAAGGCTGGCGCGGGCTCCTCTTCTATGTACAATCAACGAGATACATAATGAAAAGAATAACTGCTCACTCCCCTCTCTTGCGTAGTTGTGCTGGCAGTCACCACCTACTTCCACGCCTCTGAACCCCGAAACATATAAGCATACACACGCGCTTTCGCGACCGGCTGCTTAGTCCGAGTCTTCGTCGATTCTAGCTCTCGCTCTGTCTACAGCGGTGTCACCCGCCGGCTTGTTGGACGGCTGGAATACGGGCGGTCGGTAGAAGACGGTTTCATCGTCCTCGGCATCGAGCTGCATGAGGAATGTTTCCCATTTTTCGATAAGCTGTAGAATAGGGATGTTAGTAAGAGAGAAGGACCAATATAGGAAGCCGCAGGGCGGTATCAGGCAGGCAGGGCAGAGGAAAACAACAGAGCCAAAGAGAGAATAACATACCTCCTTCTGAGCCTCGACGGCGCTTTCCAGGAATGTTTCAACGCCGCTCTTGAAGTCTTCAACCTTCTCCCTCTCAAATCGGTCCAGCTCGTTCCGCATCAGGCGGCCCATGTCTTCGAAGAGCAGTCTTGCCTGGTGCACCTTGCGTTCCGCATCCGCCACCTCGGCATTTATCTGGTTCAGCCGGTCCTGCTGGCTCTTGCCTTGGCGCAGCAGCTTGTCCTGAGACGATTTGCGCTTCTGGAGCTCCGAGTCGGCCGCGTGCCAGCTGTAGAAAGCCTTCTGGCGCTGTCCAAATGCCTGCTTCACGCTGCCAATGAGGCGAATGTACTCGTCGATAGTAATGCCGAAAGTGAGAACATCCTGTTGGGCTTGCCGGTCATACACATCACGGATGGTCATTTGGAGATCGGACAGAGCCTCCAGGGGACCCGAGAGGCCCGGGGACAGCTCAACAGTCGACAGCCCATGCAGAGAGGACGAGAAATCAGCCGCGGCGTCGGCCATGGCCTTGCGCTGGCTAACCATTGTGTCCATGGCCTTCAAAAGCGACTTGAGTTGGTTTTCGAGAGCGTCCAGGTAGATCTTGCGGTCATGGAACCACTGTGTCAAGGAAGAGGAGAAAACAGACAGACTGTCAGCAACAGACATAATACGGCAGGAGGCAAGATCAACAAGACAAATTAGAAGCCACGCAGAAAAGGGGGCGAAGACTCACATCGTCCTGCTCGACAAATTTCACGCCGCTGCCAACACTGATGCCCAGGCTGCTCATGATGCCCTTGCTTTCGCCGAGGTTGGGCTCCTTGCGCTCCTTGTGCTTGACGTCGACATTGAAGGCCTCGCTTTCCAAGAAGAGCTTCAGGTCACCATCATGCTGAAGCGTCGGATGAGCAGCGATCTTGTTGAGCATCTTCTCCAGCGCCGCACGCCTGGACTCAACAAAGTTGCTTTCGAAGCGGCCCATGGCCTGCTTCTCGGGCGGCGGCGGCACAACGACACCGGGACTGTTCGCGTGCAGCTGGTTGTACAGCCACAGGAAGTCACGGTAGCGTCTGTTGACGACAAACTCGGGCTGCTTGTATGCCTTGGATGTTGTCTGTTTGAGAAGCCCGTAGTGTCAGCCGATTGTGTTGTTGGTCCTCCTGTTCTCTGAATCTCCGCTTCTGTTCCCGTTTCTGCGTCCCCAAGCTTGGCTCTGACGTTCCTAAAGCAATAGAAGCGCATTCCGTCTCACCTTTGTCTTGACATTGTACTCAATGTGCGAGCCCGTGGCACCTCCGATCTTGTGTGGGTCGCCGACTGTGATCGTGAACGTCGGCTTGGCTGCCTGCTCGATGCTGACGCTCGGCCGGCTCGACGTCCGCACTGAACTCGGCTGTGCTGCCGCAACAGGTGGCGGCACTCGCGGGCCGCGTCCTCCTTTGCTGTCGAAGAGGGCGCCGTCGCCAGCAGCGTCGGCATTGTCGTAGCCAATGCGATGCGGGTCCGGCGTGCCGCGCATGCTGCTGCCTGCCGCTCCGGCCATAGTTGTGCGCACCGGCAACTGCTCTTTGAGAGGCGGTGCCGGCGGTGACTCTAGTCCGCTGGCTGCTGCCGTCGACCCGGGTAGCCCGGGGCTGTCGCTGGCAGCCGTGCTGGCAGCCGCTCCCAGCGGGCCAAGCGGATCGTCTTCCACGGCCTGCAGCCGCGTGGGCTGCGCAACAAACCGCCGCGGCGTCATTCGCGACGGACGGCTGCCAGACGATGACGAGTGTGCTGTGGACGATGCGGCGTTTCCCGTAGCAGTCGACGAGTTGCCGGCGGCGTCGTCATCTTGGGTCGCCTTGGCCGAGGAGGTTGTCTGCGCGGGGGCGTCGGCCCATGGTGCTTCTTCGAGGGGATCCATGGTCAGATCCAGTTGGCCGCTGACTAGGAGGGGCGTGGCAGCGGAAATGCACAATAATCGATTGCCCACTGCTGCTTCGGATTGAGATCGAGGGCGTGGGCGGACAAGGGAGGCTGCGTGGTCCACGGGAGGGCGTAAGACGAAGGGAAGCTCGGAGAAGTGGCTTGTCGGTCCTGCCTTGCGAAGTTGCGAAAGTGCCTAGAAAGCTCCTGCAGCTGTGGCTCTGATTTCCACAGCACCCACCTTCTGCTAGAGCAAATGGCTGGGATATGGGTCCTTACGAATCTCCCCCTACCAGGTTAGTAGGCTCCCACACGCACTCCGTGTGGGGCATAGTGCAGATACAGTGCTTTTCACGTGCATTAAAATCCATTCCTCATCTCAGCTTCTTGTCGGAGGCGATTTGATTCTTCTGTCCCCGTCCCAAGCGCAAATATAAATATTTCCTCCCAGCGTGCACCAGAACTTTACATTCCATACATCACAAAAGCACAGCGCGCCTTTCCAGTGTTCTCCCAAAACTCCGCCCGAGCCACAAAGAAACACTATCATCCCGTCCACTTTAGACGTAGCCTTCCTACTATCAATGTAATTTCAACTTTCAGTTTCCCTGCTTCAGGTCCCACAATGGCCTATACATGTATCTCCGTAACTTGCGTGTTTCGTTTGCCATTATGTGGCCCTCAAGGGTCGAAACACCCCCCAGCAACGACCAGGTTCATGCGAGTAAATTCCGCGCGAAGAACAGGCGTCTTCTTTGTAGAAAAGGCGCTGATTTGGTCTGGAGTGATCTGCACCTCCTTGCCCTTCTTCTTTCCACTTCCTGCACCACCAGCAGTGCCGGCCGCCGTAGCCGAGGTGGAAGCAAGAGAAGATGAACCTTGGCCCCCGACAGTGATGCTTCGGTCTTGAGAACCGCCAACCGTGACACTGTCAACAACCATGCCACCGGCGGAAGCATCGGCTGAGCCTGCGGTGGCCGATGCAGAAGAACCTGCGGCTCCTGCCAGGAGATTGGGACCTTTGCTGGCATCTTTTGGAAGGCTGATATCCCACAGACGCACCGTTCCATCCAGACCGCCTGATACGAGGACAGTCGATTCAGCGCTGAAGCTCAGCGATGAAATCCCCCCTTTTCCATGGCCTCTGCATCGCTTAATGCGCTGTCCCTTTTCAATATCCCATATCATAATGTTGCCACCCACGTCGGCACTCGCGAGGACCTTTCCATTTGGCGCACACTCCAATGCGGTGATGTACTCGGTGTGCCCGGTAAAGACCCGCACACAGTCGCCTTTGACAACAGACCACATGCGAATGGTTTTGTCCGTTTCATCCGACGCCGAGAATACATAGGTTCCGTTCGAGTGCCATGCGATGGCAGAGATGCTGGTGTTATGGCCTACCAGGAGTCGTTGTGCCGAGGCATGGTCCTGTGAGAAGATCCTCGCCGTCCGGTCCCAGCCAGCCGTCAGGAAGTAGTGCCCATATGGTCCCCAGAGGACGCGCATCACGGGGCCAGTGTGAGACTTGTATACACAAAGGCAAGACCAAACATCCAGGCTCCAGAGCCGGATAGTGCCATCAGCAGAGGACGACAGCAGAAGCTTCGAGTCTGTCTCGACTGGCGGCTGCTTCTCGTCAAAGGGATTGTGCTTGAGGCCGGAGACCGCATCCGAGAAGGAAAGACCGTACACTGGCCCAGAATGTCCGATCAACTTTCGGTTGTTTGTCTTATCCACGTCGCCCGCCATTCTGCTCTTCAGTGCCTTTCCATCAACACTCCATATGCGAATGTAGGAGTCCATGGTACCGTAGGCAACCAGCTGGTGGTCTTTCGAGAATGCCATGGACGACACACTAAGACAGGGCTTGTCAGTATTCGACAGCACAAACACATCCCTCCTATGGCGGAAAAGCCAGCATGAAGACAAAAGGCACACAATCACTAACCTGCCGCTTGTGTTGTGGAATGTAAACATGCACACAGACACCGGGACACCGGCACCCACGGAGCGGTCGTCAATACGGAACCGGTCTCTGTTTTCCCGCACCTTCTGCATTTCCATGACAACATCTCTTGCCCGCGATGGGGGGAGGGGCAAGTCGGCTCGGGACGGAGCATCCGCGCCATCCTCCTGCTTGATCTTCGCATCAAATTCAGATACCAGAGTCGGTACACCCGGTGCAGGTGGCTGCCGCTGGTCCTGCTCTTCCAATTCAGCCCGTACGTCGTCTCGCAAATCGGTCTCCATTGGTAGGGGTCCCAATTTGAGAGGTGTGTGCGTGTCTAGAACATCACGGTTGCTCACGCCAGTAAACACCCCGGGAATGCCTTCCTGAGTGTCAATGTCGTCAAGGTCAGCATTTTGTGCACGCCTAGCGATGGCTTCGAAGCTGTACGGCTCGATGGGACCCCGGGCCGTTGAATCCACCTGGCACCGCCTCTGCAAGAGTTGTGTTATGATGTTCCCACCGGCCTCTTCTTCTCGTTCCAGAAAGCTGAAGAGCTGGCCGCTAACGTGCTGATTTAGTGGAATCCGGTATTTGTTTTGTAAATAAACTTTGGCAGTTGCATTTTCTGTAACGTGGACAGGAAGGTGGATCGTATCGAAGGCACGCAGATCGTCAGCATGGTTTCTCTCAAAGTCGGACCTGAGTTCGTTCAAAAACTTCTTCGACTCTTGGATGTATTTTTGGTCGACCATATCCAAAAACGAATAGACGAAGACGGGCCACAGAAGCTTTCTCAATTCAAACTGCAATTTGTCAGTACCACATCTGTGCATTTATTTCCATGCGATCAATGTGAACTCCCGAGGCTTCTTTGCCTATCCACATACTTTGTACAGATCTAGGCCGTTTTCGATCCATTCTTTCAGGAGCTTGAAAGCCTTGAGGTAGCGTTCAGGGCCCATTTCGTCAGCCCTCTTTCTAATCGGTCGGCCCTCGGCATTGACAACGGCAGATTCTTTGCGGAAGGTCGCTTCGGTCTTCGTGAATCCCTTTTTCAGCAGGTAATCCGTGACCTATTGTATGCAACATGGTTAGCAAGAGCTGACGAAAGATGCTAGATGCTGTAAGTCAGGGCACAGCGGGGTGGGGGCGAGGCAGAGTGAAAGCCCCCGAGCAAGCAGAAACAGCACAGGCAATGAACGTTCGTCCCCCCAGAATAGAGAGGTCGCCCTTGATACCACAAACTGCAGCCGGAGTTACCTGCTGTGACCAAAAACTGTGGATATTATGTCCCGTATTGGCCACCACCATCTTGTATAGGGCTCGGTGACAGAGGCGATTTCGGGCAGCTCAGATTCGATTCGTGCCGTCGTTTTTGTAAGGCGGTGGGGGAAGTTGGCGATTCATGAAGATATGCATTAAGGAAAACAGGGGTCGAAGAGGAGGAGGGGACAGGGATGGGAAAGATGCCTGAGGGCGCGAAGAAGGAAGGAGCAGGATAAGGAAGGAGCGACCGGGACGCACGATTTTGTTCAGATCTGAAGGGGTGCTCGACGGTGCTTGGGCTCCCGAGCCGGCACCCGAAGCCGACCCATGCTGGCCACCGTGCTGGTTGGCTGCTGACATGGCTCCTCCGAAGCGTGTTTATCTTTCGTCGACAGCCTGCGTCTGCTGCGTCTGGCTGCGTTTGTTCGTGTCTTTTCCGCGCGCGAGGCTTGGCCGAGGCCACCTTTCTTTGCAGTTGGTGTCGAAAATCTGTGCGAGCTGCAGTTCGCAAGTAGCATTTCAAACAAGGCCCAGAACAATATATCCAGCCCCTTCCTATGTTGGTAACCAAGAAAAGGCGGCCGGGGGAGTCGAAAGCACAACAAGATGGCGCCGTTGATGATGAGTTCTCCGTTTTGCAACAGCTGGATGGCTGGGCGCATTTAGATGGAGGTCAATTGCGAACGCGCCGTGGGGCGCACAGACCATCGAACGGCCATTTCCCCACTAAAAGGTACGTGTGTCATATATATTTGTACTGTGCTTTCTACTGTGTCGTTTCCAAATGACATCGAGCTTCCAAATCTTTTGGGGCACACGTTCTTCTGGCAACTTGTGGGAAGAAATCTTTGAGCAATCAGAGACAATGGATCCCCAGTCACAAAAACAACAGGAGGAGACTTCCACTGGCATTCATGAGCCGTTTACACTTGGCGAACGGCTTCAGCAACTGACCGAGATCGACAATGTGAGCTGCCCGCTGCATTTTTGCGACAGACCTAGACCCCTAAGGCTGTTTGCGAGCTCTTTTCTAACGTCTACGTGGCTCTCTTGGAAACAGGACATCACAGCTCTCCTATCGCTGACAAGCGAAACACTGCGACCACTTTCAGCACCCATTGCCGGACCGGGCGATGGCACCGAGACGCCCAAAGACTTTTCCAATCCGGCCTTGATCAACTCGGAGGCGCAGGTGGCAGCTTTCAAAGAGACTATGGATGCCTTCCTGTCTACTCTTCATGCTGTGGATGTCCGGCTCAAGCGACAGATATGGGGTCTGGAGGAGGCTGGGATTATCTCCCTCAAAGAATCGAAGGCTGCTGGTGTGTCATTGGAACCCAATGGCGTCGGTGACATCGGCGGCCTGGACGTCGGCTGGCTGAACAGTAGAAGCAATAAGGTAGACCGCGATATGGAGGCTGATTTGTGGACGAAAATGAAGGGTGCCTTGGAGGGCCTCGATCAAACACAAGCTAGCGACAACAGCGAAGCGATGGACCTCGACAACAAGTGACTAAGAATGGCCGAATGAAGAAAATTGCAGGAATCAAGATGTCATGCATGGGGACAGTACTGCCCTTGAGTGGCTGCACGACTGTCCGGGGACTCTACGGTATTAAGGATATTTTGTTGCTAGAGAGTTCTGCTGCACGTCAACTCTTGTGTCCGCACGAGGATGTCCCAGGTCCGCCGTATGCATGAGACGTGCTTGCTCATAGCAACAGCATTATGGTTCACAGTGCTGTTTTGCCGTTCAGGGCACCGGTCTCTATTTTGCTCTCAACTGGATGGGCAAATCAACTGGCATTGGCTAATAGGACTAACCGGACGCCTCGCGATGAGCAAACGCATACACCAATATGCGGTTGACGAAGAGAGGGTGAGACATAAAGGTCCATTGCTATTTCTTACCCTATTACATACCCATTCGTGCAAGATTCAATAACCAAGAAATATGCTACGAACCCCAACCAACAAGGATCAACAAGGCATATATTCCAAGCCAGATAGAACGAATAAAAGAATAAAAATAACTATCAGGGAGACTCGCCAAAACGAGTGGCACGATTAAACAGAGAACCTCTTGCTTCCCTGGACGAGTGGCGGGTTGGATCTGATCGAAAGGATGCTCCAGACCGGAGCATACTCCCAAGCATCATCAATGATAGGCACAGTCCCGGGAGTGTTGGCGTCGGCCCAGCTACAGGAGACATGGCCACTGAGACTAGACGACTGGCGCTCGAGCTCGGTGTCGACCTGCAATCCTGCCGAAGGCTTGTCAAGATGTAGATTGGTATCTTCGTCGCTCCATTCAATGTCCACAGACCACGGGGTCTCCCAGTCCCTTCGCCACAGAGCAAAGTTGCTCAGTGTCCAATTACCCTCCTTCGGAGGTACATCGAAACGGGCATCCCACCCCAGACTGCCATGCACGAACAAGTCTGTAATGGGTTTGTCAAATTGGAGAGTACAAGACTTCGTGTTGACAGCATTGATCTGCAGCGTCGCTTTATTTGCAACGGCCGAGCGTGTAGTGTTGATCACCACCAGGCCATCGTACCCCGAAAAGCCCTCTTCAGAGCCATCTACAACCGGTTCCAGCCCAGCGCCATCAAAAACGCAATCAACGAGTCCGTTTGACCGGCCAGACGAAGGTGAGCAGAACAGAGGTTTGCCAGCGGCCGAGGGTATGTCGGCTATGATCTTTCTAACATAGGTTTCGTGGCCCGTTACGATGACGGACGTATTGCCGGCATCGACGGAAAAGGTCTGTCTGACGAAGAACTTGTAGGGACTGGATGGGGAAAAGGGAAACGCGGTCAGACAGTAAAACAACGTCCCGGCAAATATCAGTAAAAAGAGAAGGGGGATGTGGCGTGTGACACGGTGAATAAATGGCGTCAAAGGCAACAGCAAGGAGCCAGTGAAAAAGGCGACAAGAATGTAAGGCATCATGATATTAGAACCATCAGTTCCAGTTTGGTGGACTGCCGTGCCGAGTGAGATGTCCAGCTGTGACACGATGACGATTGTGCATGGCCCCAGGGCTAAAAATTGCAGGAGCCACGTCCACGAAGAGAGGTATCCGGACCATTTCTGCTCAAATGGATAGGGCTCAGGTTTCTCATCCTGGTCGTCGGCCGGCTGGCTCTGCTCCACCACAACGGCGCCATAGGAGCGCCGGTATCCGGTAGCAAATGTCGTGGGCATACCCATACGGCTACGACCACCAATCAACGGGCTTACTTCAGTGGCGCCGCCATCTTCGTCGCGGGCACTGTCATAGACAGTTGCCTGAGGCTCAACCTCGCCGGGGCTTGGAGAAATCAAGGCATCGCTGCTCATGCTGGCGGCGTCTGGACGTTCGTGTTGTGCCGCTGTTTCACGGGCTACTCCTCGAGCAAACACCCCTACCTTTGGGAGCCCGAAAAGTTCAAGAATAGAGATAAGAGAGGCTAAAAACACACCAGAGGCCCAGAAGGCAATGGAGTATCCCGCAGCAATTTGGCTGCGGTCTTCAGCAACAGCAGTGGCGACAAGAAGAGCCCAAGCAATAGTAAAGAGCCAGAAAAGGGCATATGCGCGATGAAATGCCGATGGCCGGGCGAAATTGGCACCTCCCAAGACACACCAGAAAACCAAATAAAACAGGGTAGTCATCAAAACCAACCTGTGTTGTGGGGGCCGTCCAAGTCAGCACATGTTATGCACCAGCAAGACGGAGTTGTGTGGATTCTAGGTGCATGATGGGGGAAAGAACTTACACAGCATAGAGACTGCTGTGGATAATAAACGGCTGGAACTTGCGGAGCAGGAGAGCAGTCCCCAAAGCAGCAAAGCCAGCCACTAACAATGCGAACGGAAACCGAAAGAAGCCTTTCCATCCTCCGATGGAGACCTTTTCGTGGTCGAATGCATCCCCCACAAGGACAGACGCTCGGAACAGGTAACCCTTGTCGATCTTGGCAAGAATATACAGAATGATGCCGAGGATCAGAGGCGAAGCAGCGAGGATCGTCAACGACCACGCAAACAAGCCGCGCAAAGGGAATAGCACCAGTGCAGTGCCGAAGAGGTCAAACCAGACGCCATCTGTGGCACCGGCATCCACCAAGTCGCCGACCGGTCCAGAGAGGCTCTCCGTGGACGCAATGGCAGTGGACATCATGTGCCAGACACTGTCCCGTGAAGTGTGCCTTCGGTCATCTGTAGCTGTGTGGTACCTGGCTCGTGGTGTGAAGAAGGCTAAGTCAAGGCCACGGTACCCGAGGTTGTACGCCCAAGTACGGTAGTCTGTTTCGCTGCGAATCAGCCCCATTTTGAAGCCATCATTGGCTAGAACGGAGCCAAACGGGTGTGGTGCGCTCTGGAACGCCTTCGTCACCTCAAGATCGGTAGACCGGAAGAGCAAGACTCGGCCACCGGCACCGGCGCCCTCCAGATTCACAAACGTGCCCACGAACGGCGCCAGAGGACTGTTCGCAAATGCCGCAGCACCGAGCAAGTACTCCTCCTCGGCGTTGTTGAACAGAACGACAACACCACGTCGCGGCTGGTTTCCCGGCGTTGTAAAGTACCGGACTACCTGTAGACCCGTCACGATGCCGACACCGTCGTCCGTAGCGCCGTGGCTAGACGGCACTGAGTCGTAGTGGGCATTGACAAGGACAATCTGGTTCTCCATGGACTTGGCCTTGGATCCCTCCTTCCACCAGTCGCCCTCCTCATCGCTGTTACCACGGATGTACACATAAACGTTTGTTCCCTCAAAGTACAAGGCTGTGCGCGACTTGTCTATGACGATGTTGGAGTATGTGATGTTGGCAAGGAGGTCGTCAAAGACCACGGCATCCGCATCGGTGCTCGAGACAGCGGAGAAATCCGATCCCGACGAGGCATCCGAGGAAGCAGGAGACGGAGACGCAGAAGAACTAGGTGGGCAATTCACTGTCAACACTAGACCAAAACAAAAGCTGCAAAGCCGAGGATGGACGCGTCTCACCCGACACGGTCGGCCTGCGTCACCCACGACACTCCGTTCCCGTCGAGAATCTCGTGCACACGCTGCAGGAGGAAGTGCCGCACGCCGTCATTGGCATGGCTGTTTGCAGGGTGTAGAAAACGTGTCAAATTACCCAGGTCAGTCCATGCCTCGGCCACACTGAGACCAGGAGGCAGATCCGATTCAGCAGGGGCTGACGGCACGGTTTCCTCAGTGTAGATGACCAGCACAAGTAGTACAAGGTAAATCGCAGTCGTCCAGATGGTCACCTGGACTGGCCGAAAAGCAAACGGATTGTACCAAGCCATTGCGCGCAGAGGGCTGTGCCTGGCAAGCAAAGTGATGACAGAAGAGGGATGGAGGGGGATGGTGATCACAGCTACAGTATGGATAGATAGATAGCCAGCTGAAAAGGAAGAGTGGGGAACAGAACATGTGGTCCAAGCTCACCAGAGCTTTGGCTAAACAGGAAGGAGCAACGTCACAACTGCAAAAGCGCACACTGCCTTACGGCCTTACATAGTTACAACGCAATACATAATATTACTTACAATTTAAGTGCAGGCATACGTCCTGAACGCACGCAGTCCTTACCCTGGATCTCGATTGCTACCTAAGCTAATTTGTAAGATACAGTTAGTTGGAAAGGGGAATACATAAACAGCTACGCGAGGACCAAAGTCCCATTAAGGGGTTAGTTTTCTCCTCGCCTTTTTGTTCCCTGCAAAGGCCAGACTAAACCGAGACGAAAAACACAAAAACGATTGATAAAACAAAGTGTTAGTAGAATGCCCGCTTCTTAAGAGAAGACGAGCAAACACAGGTTAGAATCAAAACAAAATAGCACACACGAAGGCCGTATAGCGTACAGCTCGCTCCGTGGCCAAATGCCGGTCAGTTTGCTGAAAAGTTAGCTTCCCTCTCTGGCTTCCTGCCCTACGCTCCCGGGGGAGGAGGCGGCGGCGGCTGGTCACTGGGAGGCGGCGGAGGAGCATCGCCTGGAGGAGGCGGCGGTGGCGGCGGCGGAGCCCCGCCAGAGTACTGTTGAATCAGAGCATTAAGTCCGGTTGCCATGCCCGGAGGTCCGTTGAGCCCGGCGGCACCTGGCGGCGGTAGAGGCAGACCTGGAGGAGCACCCATTCCAGGCGGAGCACCATAGCCAGGAAAGCCAGGGAAAGACGGCGCAGCCTGCGCACCGGGGGCAGCTTGATGCCACGGAGCCACGCCAGGAACCCCCGAGCCGCCGCCGGCCCCATTGCTGCCGCCGCCGCCGTAGCCACCATGTCCGCCGCCGTAGTAGTCACCACCATTGTGGTGGTCATTCGATCGGTTGTTGCGGTCACGGGCCCAGGGAGCCACCCCACCACCTCCAGATCCACCCTCCTGATCGCCGCGGTCATTGGCCCGTCGCCAGGGTGCAGGGCCCCCAGTAGGGCCGCGCTGCCATGGCTTGCTGTCTCCATTGCTAGCAGATCCAGGGCCGGCCTCAATCCGGGCCGGCGCCGCCGATCCACCACCCACCTCTTGCATCAGCCGCTGTGTTTTGTTGTTGTTAGAAGAGTATCTCTCAGAAGAAAAAAAACCTTTGAAAAAGAAGATGCGCAGGGCAAAACACTCACCTCATATTCCAGGTCCACAGCATCGCCGCCACTGCTCGGAAGCATTCGGCTGCCTGACCTAGCAGGGCCATCATTGCGCCAGCTTGCACCTCTTGTCCTATCTGGGCAGTCACGAGCCATATGCCCGGCATTGCCGCAGACACGACAGATAATGTTGGCCGTGTAGTTCTGTCTCTCTGGGCAGTCGTACTTGCGATGGCCAATCTGCCCGCAGTTCTGACACGCCTGGTTCTCATCGTCACGAAGCGTTCCGTTCAGGGCTGCCAGTTCTCGGAGCTGGTTACGCTTGAGTTCGTTTTGGCCCTCAGGAATCGAAGCAGCCTGCATGTCGTTAGCGTCTGTGCACTCCCAGAAGACATGCAGCCATCGAATCGTCGAAAACCGAGCCATGGAGGCTATTAGATAGTCAAAACATACCGTTTCAATAACGTTGTGAATCAGGCGCTTTGCCTTGTTTACTTTGTCCTCTGTATCGGCCATAATCAGACAGTGGAGATCCTCCTCCTGGTTACTGGAGTGAGCGGCATCAGAGCGACCTAGACGAAGGAGAGCGCAAGAAGGTAAGCGCATGCTGCATTTGCTAATGTTTAGGTGGGAAGGGGGGCTTCACGTACCTTTGCCTTCTTTGACGGAGCCCTTTCCGCGGATGGCAATCTTGGCGCCGGACTCTGACTCCATCTTCTTTAGAGTATTTCCTCTGGGTCCAATAAGTAGTCCAACTTTAGTAGGAAAGCTAAGTGTTAGTTATCCAGCCAGTGACGATCATGTTAGAGGTAAGAGCAGCGATGGATTCAAGGCTCCATCTTAGCACAAGAATGGCTTGCGCAGAGAAACCGCACAAGTATCGTCGCGCCTAGTTCTGTCCCAGAATACCGACGCGTAACAGATGAGAGGAAGGGAGTTGTGTGAAGGAGGGGGGGAAGATGGTTAGAAAGGTTAGAGGCTGAGCAATCATACTGAAGTTAATTTCCGGATAATCGTTAACGGGCACGTAGACCTTTTCCTGCGTCTTGGTCGGCCGGCGGTAATCCTGGGGAGGGTGGTAGTTGGGGAAGGTTTTGGAGGCCTTCTCTACGAGCTTGTGGCGTTCCTCCTCAAGCTTCTTCCTGTATCGGTATTCTCTGGTGTTAATACGTCGACCGTGGCCGTCGTACTGAGGCGGTGGAGACGGCGATCTGCACGCGTGAAGAAAAAAAAACAGATGGGTTAGCTTTCTGGTCATCCAACCTGTGGCTGCTGCCATGTAAACAGGCGACAAGAAGTAAAAAGGAAGAGCAACACTCACCTGTCTCCATCAGCAGGTACCACATCGTTGATCTTCAGTTTCTGTGTGATTTCTTCGATGCGAAGATGCAGAGAGTACGCCTCGAGCTGCTCGCTGGTCATGTTGGCCATGATGGCCGTCGGGAGACCCATGAGGCCAGCAGCCTTGTTTTCCGAGGCATCGCCCCATCGGTTGCGCCTCTTGCGGCGGCGCGGGCCATCGGCTTCGCTTCCTAGATGCACCATACCTGTGTCAGCGTGCTGCGTCTCTAAGAGCACCTAGCTTGTCATCGTGAAACAAACGCGCTGCACTTACTTGGCTCGGGACTTCTCCCGCGCTTCAGCTCGCGATCCTCGGAAGCGCTGCCGTTGCGGCTACCTCCATTCTGATGGTCGCCCTCGCTGCTGTCGTCGCCACCAAAGCGACGTGTCCTGCCCAGTGGGATGTTGTTGGACCCAGTGATGCCCTGGTTCCTCCACATTTTGAGAGGTGTTGGGGGCAAAACACGGGAGCTATATTGATGAAAACGGTATCGCGAAGGTGTACAGTTTGGGTCGATGCAAGGCAAGAGAAGCAGAAAGGGGAGGATGAGAAGAACGTGCTTCTCTTTGACGTGAATTCACAAAATAAATTACAAGTCGAGAAATTTGTCGGCCTTTAATTCGTAATAATCTAAGTCACGTGGTGACTGGTCACGTATTCGTGTTAATAGGTCGTAGTTAACTAACTAGTAGTTACCTACTGTGTAATTACTGTGCCGCCTCCAGACACGCCGCCTCTACGAGTATCTTACCTATTATTAGAGCTCAATTTTTCGCATCTTCCGCCATGCCCTTTTGCACCCATGCGCGACCTGCAACAGCGCGCTTCTCCAGCTCCTCCTCGCTCAGGTTGGCCATCTCCAATGCCTTATGCGGGCTTGGCACATGGCGACCCTTTTCGAAGCCAGGCCGCTCAACTAGCTTGTACAGCCAAGACTTCAAATGGGGCATATCGTCAAGGCTTACACCCGCCCAGGCTTTATAAAGACAGTTGTTAGCTTAGTGCAAGCACTGGTTAGCAAGATGCGAAGGAATTTACTAACCGTGGCTGGAAACCCAACCCCAGCTCGAGATGTCGGCAATTGTCACCCTGTCGCCGACTAGGAAACCGGAAGTTGATTTCTGGAGCTGCGTGTCCATGACACGGTAGAGACGCCGGGTCTCATTACGGTATCTAGAAAGTGTCAGGCCAGCCTCTTTGTAGTAAGGTATCTCTGGTTAATGAAGGCTGCCGCAGACACTCACCTGTCGATGCCGTATTGAATTATCTCCGGGGCATAACCTGAAGCATCCTGTCAGCCATGGCCGAAGCAAGAGGGTTTCGTTTCTGGCCGTGCCGGCTTCACTATGCAGCACTGCCGTGGCTCGGATTTAGCTACGTACGTGAGAAATGGTTGGCTTGTCCTTGCATGGGACCGAGGCCGGACATTTGGAAGAAGAGCTTGGGTTGCGTCAGCTGGGGTAGTGCCTCGATTACAGGTTGTGGGAGGGGGGTTCTCTTTATCTTACCCAGCTGTTCACCTCATAGTAGTCCTTGGTACCGCGCGGATAGGAGACTTTGTGGTCAGTGTCATAGCGGTCAACCAGATACTGCATGATGGAGCCGCTCTCGAAGAGCCGGATTGTGGTCCCGTCCGTGAATGTGTCCGTCAAGGCAGGAATGCGGCCATTGGGGTTGATCTCCAGGAACCACGGCTCCTTCTGGACGTTCTTGCTTATGTCGATGTTGGTAACCTGTGAGACCGCATTAGTTTGTATGAGCCAGGGTAGTACATTGTTAGTGCACACAGGCAACCTGGAGACAGACGCTTGTCGGTGCCAGCGGGTGAACGGAGGGACAAAATGCACCTTGTACGGCAGTCCGAGCTCCTCGAGGAGGATCGAGATTTTGATGCCATTTGGCGTCTGGGCTGTGTAGAGGTGGATGTCCGACTTGGCCGCCATGGTATTCTGAAGATGTGATGCCAGTTGGACGATTCTCTGGGTCATTTGGTGGCAGAATGTGTTTCCGTGGCCGTCTGTGCAATTGCAACGCTCCGTCTAGTCCTTTTATAGACGTTTTTTTGGTTGACTGCAATGCTCCCAGTATGTGCTGCTAATAGTGCTTGTCTTTTTGCTGGTGCCGGAGACGAGCAGCAGCTGTGATTAGAAATCAGCACAGTCGTTGGGTGGCACGAAGGCGGCCGTACCCCGCCTACATTGTTGCTCCCTTCCCAAACCGGCGGTTCTGAGTTCTCGGAGTTCGTGCCGGCGAAACAACCAAGCACCGAGTGGTTTCATTTGCATGGCACGAGGTAGTTATAGTGTTCATTTAGCCTTCTACATAAGTATGGGAATAACAGGACCGAAAAAAAAACCAATGTGACGAACAAAGATCCTGCCTTGGAACAACAAAACGCCGACTTGGAAATTTCCGCGTAAAAATCCCATGCATTCTGTCATTGTGATTCTGTGATTCTGTGATTCCTCCAATGTATCCATGGGTGACCAGCACTGCATGACACTGCACGACACTGCCGCCACCCTGCTCGCCCTCAGCTGTCTGTCAGCTGCTTTGCCCCCCCTTCCCACTTGACGGCGGCTGGTTTATTCGCGGCGGTAGCCAGAGCTGCGCTCGCGCCGCTTTCGGCGCTCTTCGCGCTGCGGGTTGCTTGAGACGGAAGACTCGGTGGCCGAGTGGTTGCTCGACAGGCCCGGGATCACATGGCGGTACGTCTTGGTGCCCAGGTCGCTTGAGGCGGTGCTTTCGACCCACGAGTCAGGGACATGCGATGCGCCGTCGTCCATGCGCGACTCCCTGTCGTCCACGTGGCGCAGGGGCGTGCTGCTGTCTTCGCCGTACTGCCAGCTAAAGTCGCGGTGGGAGTGACGGCTGCTGCGCTGATCGCGGGAATCGCGGGGGTCGCGGGCCCGCCTGACCTCGCTGCGCAGCCGCTCCTCTTCGCGCTCGGCGTTGCGGTCGGCTGTGCTGTAGACCTTACGGATGCCGCTGACGCCCTGGTTCTTCTTGGTGGGCGTGCTGGTGGGCGTGCGCTCGCGGTTCTTCATCAGCTCCGACGTCACGGTACTCTCGGTGGCCGCGGAGGAGGCGCTGGGATTGGTCGAGCCGTCCCAGGCCGAACCGTCGCCGGCCCTGTTGAGGCCACCCACGCGAGCTGGCTTCTCGTGCCGGTAGTTGCGCAGGTATGCCAGGGCTTCGGCCTCGGCCTCCTCATCGACCAGGACGCCGTCCTTGGTAACCTTGCGGTGTGCACGCTCCTTCTTCTTCGACTTTTCGTAGGCTTTCTCGTTGTGGCGCTCCTTCTTGCGCTCCTTGTCCCGGCTCTTCTCGCGCGCACGCTGCTCCTTCTTCTTGCGTCGTTTCTCCCGCGCTGCGATATCGCTGACGCCTGCGGTGATGCCGGTCAGGTCAGAGCCGCCGGAGACAGTCGTCGCATCCTCGGTGTAGTCGTCCACGTCCTTATAGATACTACCGCCACCAAGGTTGGTGCTTGGCGTCGCGTTGGACAGGATCGTGCCGTTCGGCCCTCGCCGTCGAAGCACGGTTGATTTGTAGTCGTCCCAGTCGTTCTGCTTGAAGTAAAAGCCTCCGTTCTTGGCCCAGAAGAAGAACCAGATCATGGCAATCACAATAGCCGCACCAAGCAGGCCAAACAAGGCGAACATGGCATTGTTGTTGATGTCTTTTGGGTCGGTGATACCGGCCACCTTGGTACTCGTGGAGGAAGAGTCGTCGCGGCCGATAAGCACAGCTCGAGCTGCTAGAGGCCCGCCGGCGAGGACGTCACCGACCGCATCCGCCGAGCGTGCTGAGACCCTGGATACAAGGTGGTGGATCAGAGTAGGCGCCATTGTCGCAGAGAATCTGCCACGCCTGGCGAGCTAGACACCCGAAGAGAAGGGCTCTTTGGAAGCAGGTTTTTCAGTTGGAATGGGTTGGTCTCAGAATTTGACGCTGGCGGGATTGTGGAGGTTATCGGGAAGCCGAATGCCAGAGTTGCTGAAGAAGCGAGCCTGGCTAAAATGTGCTGGCAGGCCAGCCAAAGCCAAATAGTACGCCAAAACCGTCGCTTTCCTGGTCGAGAAGAGAACACCAAAGGTGAAGAGTGTAGATTTTCCCACGAAGTGGATGCAATGCTGGAGATCGTGGCCGAATATGCCGGCAAGTTGTGTGGTGCTTTCACGATGAGGAGGAAAATGAGAAGCAAGGAGGAAAACCGAGAGAAGCACGGCAGTGTCCGGACACTTGGTTGTTGTGGTTATGGCCCGTTCCCACAGAAACAGGAAAATGGGCGAGGCTGGGGGGCTGGGCGGTAGCGGCTGGGGTGTCTTACTATGTACTTGAGTTAGTAACAACTAATACTACTCGTATGTACTATGTAAGTACTACTATTATGTAAGATGCAGGTATCTTTCAAGAAAAGGCTGGTAGGCTATGACGTCGCAGTTGAGCAGCTCGAATCTTCCGGCTCGAAGCCTCACAAGCCGACAAGTGCCGCTGTAATTACATAGTTATGTATGTTCTCTTATTTCAGTCGACAACGCAATTCCACGCGTCGACAAGGACATGCTGCGGTTTGTCGCTGGAGATGCGCTGGCCTGACCTGTGCTGGAAGTAAATAGACCCCGTAGCCCAGCAACCAGCTCCAGCCACAGCGGCCTCAGCCACACGACTTTGCCGCCGTAAGCACCTCCACAACCACGGCAAAGTCACGTTGTGCTCTGGGCAGCACCCGTGCAGTGCGGCGAGCATTTATGCAGAGGCGTTCATGCGCTGCAGTGTGACGAGAGTCCAACTGGACACCGTTCACCTATCATCTCCACGCTCTAACCCTGGACGAACAGAGAGGTGCCTGGGACTGCGAAGCGAGTGGTCCTCGCACTTCTCATCAACCGATTTCGCCCCCGCCTACCCCTTATGCTCGCGTTTCAGTCTCGTGTCAACTGCGGGGGCTTCCAAGTGAGCAGCGCACTGCTGTCGAGCGGGTGGGAGCCGTTCGCATCCGTAAAACTGGTGCACGAAAGAAGAAAGCTGGAGGGGGCGAGAGACAACGGGTCCCAGGTGAGCAGATCAGCCGTACTGGAAACTGTCGAAAAAGTGGGTCGACAGGTGAAGAAGAATGCGATACGCAGCAACACGCATGTATTGCGCTGCATGGCGATGGGTCCATCTGGACATGCCTGGGAAACCAAGGCCTATTTCCAGAAACAAGGAGGCCTTCGCCCCCCCTGGTATGGCCCCCTGGTATACCACGTGCGATTCTGTCCCAATACGGAGAAAACGGAACAGGGAGGGGGTGTGTGTATCGCAGCATGGCTGGGGGAGCAACGGTGCCTTCAACCTTGTATCTGCTGTATCTGCTGTTTGGTTGCCATAACGGTGCAAAGGACTTCCGCAAACAGGCAATTCTTGGGCAATGAACCAACAATAGCACCACTATCCGGGCAAATGGCCAACCTGCACCGCAGTGGCTGATCGCACTTATACGGGTGTTTGCAAAAGCTGCCTAGCAGGTTAAAGGGACGAATGCAACGCTGTTACGGTCTTTGCCCAATTCATTTTGTAAGAGAGCGGCGACAACGAAGGAAGTCATCCATTTACCTAGTACAAGCATTTATTTAGTACCAAGCCAAATGCGTCGTGTTCCAGGGAGCCTATTGTGTAGCAATAGGCGGAGGAGCAAGGACCAAGAAAGTGGGCAGGCGACCCAGCAGAGATAACGTGGTGTTCTCGACGATGATCGGCGGGAGGCGTGTGTCAGTGCCACCCGTGGTGCTACGACCGGCATCTACGAAGGACAACTCCTCGGCAAAGCGAGAGCAGTGCCCTGGATTGCGATTGTGTCCAGTGAAAACTGTCTACGAGTAGGCCGGCTCAAAGGGTCACGCATTCCTTTGCAGGCCACGCAATCGGTTGGTATTGTAAGAACATCTTAGTGCGTACATGTAACTAACTACAAGCCAAATAGAGGAGGATGAAACACGCCCTTCCAGTGACTAGTTCATCTCTAACCTAGAGCCACTCGGAAACACTCGAAAACAAGGGTGGCATACGTGTGTGAAAACTGGGTTCCCTTGTGAATTTGAAAGTAAGCGACTGACTGGTACGAGCACAGCCATCACGATCCGGAGAAGCCTGGGGAGAGTAAGGAGAGTCGAGGGGGAGTCCGTGATTATCCAATGTATTTGAGGGGTATCCTAGGTAAATACAAAATATAATGAGAAAAGAGGATGGAAACTAAATACGCGGTGGGTAAAGAGATTGGGGAAGGTAAGTAAATACGAGCAAAAATGAAAAGACAGAGCCTGACGGCCTTTCCTCTGTGTCCCCCATAACCCAAAAAAAAACCAAAAATACCAAAAATACCAGAACAGAATACTGGGTCTTTCCCAGCAGTTAGCATCACATCGCCTTCGCCGGCCACATCTCGCCTTTGGACAGTATGCCCAAGTAATGGCCACAAGCCATGAAGCCAACAAAATGAGACCAAGGGATTGTGTATAGGAAGAAGAAACGTAAGATGCAAAGAAACAAGATATGTATGGGTATCAAGCCAAATTGCCCTTCTTCTCGCCCATGAACCGCAGTAAGACACCAGGACTTTTATGCCGAAAAACCTCGTACAAGATACCAGGACTGTAAACCAGACTTGCCAATATAAACCAATACAATCGGTACACTGGAGAGCACACATAAGATAACACGAAAAAGAAAAATGCAAGAGACGCAAGGGACGCAGAAGACGCAAACAGGGTGGGGAATTCTGGTAACATAGACACGTCTCCTGGACCGTGTCGAAACAAACCCCAAGAGACAGAACAAGGCGCATCAAACTCGCTGAATAAATCGTGTGCGTGGGTCATAGCAAGACAAAGGATAGAAATGACACGGCAAGGAGCCGGTAGGCGGACTGGCCTTGGCCAGCGGAAACAGGAATGAAAATGGAAAAGATAATCAAAGAGATCAAATTCGCACTTCGTCATTGTCTTTATCGTCATCGTGACAGCAGTGATTCCTCATGCGCAAATGGTGATCGCCGGCTACCTGCTGGGGGGGTGACCGGACTGGCTTTGTCCGACAGCAGGTCAAATCCAGCTAGTCTGAGGCGGCGCATATTGGGGTGCAGCTGGCTCATATCCTCCATACGCGTAGCTAGTCAAGGGCGGAGCTGTCTGACGGGGATGGCCATATGACCCCGCCTGTGAAGCAGCACGGCTGCGCAGGGCGGGGCGGTCGAAATGGCCACGCCGGTCATCAGGGTCGATATAGCTGGATCTGTCGCTGCCGGCAGTGAGACGCCTGGGGATGGGTTGCGGTCGAGTAGAGAAGTTGATCTCGGCGCCGTCGGGGCACTGCATTTCAGCTTCACCAATTTTGAAGTAGGCGCCACCCCTGACGGTGATCGTGACATCTTCTTCGTTGCTGGAGCGCGTGGTCCTTGTGGTGGCTGACTGGCGCCACTCGCTCTCATCACGGCTGTCAGAGCTGCGGGTCGACCGACTGCTGGGACCGCCGATTCTTTCGGCAGCCTGCAGCCTCTCCGCCGTCAGCTGCATACCGCCGTTTCTCGCCTCCAGGTAAAAGCTAGCCCTGCGCATCTGGTCCTCGAGGTCGTTGCCAGAAGACATGGATTGGGGTGCGTAATAGGAGGAGTTTCGCCGGCTGCCGGCGGTATGGGCTACTTCGGTAGAATAAGGCGACCTCGAGTCGTACACCCCAGAGCTTGGGCGGCGCCGGGACAGGGGAGGCGCATACCTGTAGTTTGACCCGCCATCATGATACAGGCTCTCGGCTTCGTCGTACGGTTCGTCGCCATACTCCAAAGCGGACTGGCGTCCGGCGGGAGCAAGCGAATGCAGGGACTCGAGAGGAGGTGCATACATCGATGCGGGGCGGGTCGAGCTCGCGCGTCTTTGTGCTGCAGGGCGGCTGCGCTCGCGGCTGCGCTCGCGGCTGCGCTCACGGCTGCGCTCATAGGCTGGCCGAGACCGGTTGCGAGCTGGCAAATGTCGTCTGTCAATGCGCTCTTCTGGCTCGTAGCCGTCAGGAGGGCTGCCGTATTCAATGGCAGGCGCGGGGCGACCCATCGACGAGCGAGGCCGGCGGTCGAAGCGCTGCTGGAGATCAGGGCGGCCGTGCGGTTGCGGCGGATAGAATTCGGGGTGGGCGGGACCGGGGACTCGCGGCGGCGGCACCGGCGGTGCTTGTGGTAGTGGCGGGGGTCCCATCGGCATCTGCATCTGCATCGGCGGGGGCGGCGGCATCATGGGAAAGGCGCCAGGCATCGGAGGGTTCTGCCAGGGACCCGGTGGGAAGGCTCCCGGCCCCGGAGGCGGCATCGGTCCTCCGCGAGGGCCAGCGAATGGCATTGGCGGGGGTGGCCGCCGCTGCTGCTGCTGCTGCTGTGGCGGAGGCGCCACCATGCCGGGGTGGTTGTGGTATCTTTGGTTGGACACAGGTGGGCGCGAGCCGTTGGGCTGCGGCCGGGAGCCACTGGTATGTGCGCGCGGCCTCGAGGAGCTGGGCGTGACGGTCGGGGCCTGCCCGTAGAAGGACGCCTCGTCTCGCGACATGCGGCGGTGGTTTGTAGCGGCCTCGATGACGGGGGCGGTGTGTGAGTGCTTGGGCGCCGGGCGGCTCGGCAGGGTGGTGGTGTGGTGGGGGGCTGGTAGGGCCCTTTCGCGGTCTTTGGACGCTTTCATGCGTGCGTCGCGGCGAGAGCGGACGGTGGAGTCGGAGTCTGTGTGAGTGTTGGCGGGCGCGGGCGACTCGGTATGGCGGGACTTCTTCTTACTGGTGTTCATCTTCTCCTTGACCGGACTCGCGGCTGACGACACTGCGTAGGTCACCCTGTCCTTCATGATATTCCCCTTGTCGTCCTCCTCCTCCATGTACGCCACCTTTGACGTCTGCGATCCCTTCCGAGACATGGCGTCGGTGGGGGAGGGAGGGCAGGTCGGAGGGGTGGAGGGGTGAGGAGGGGCGAGAGAAGGCGAGGGAGAGAAGAGAAACGAAAGATGTCGAGGAGGAAGACCGCGGATGGCTGTGTGGCTGTGTGACTATTGAGCAGAAGGGACCGGTCGTCCGCGGGAGTGTGTGGTGGCTGCGAGAGTCTGGCGGCCGACGGCGGGAGAGCGCAAGATCGAGCGGGAGAGGCCCAGAGACGCAGCGAGGCAGGCAGCCGAGGCAGAGGGTCGTAGCGAGGCCAGAGCAGGGCCAGAGCGAGGCCGAAACACGGAGACGACCCAGCAGAGGCTCTTGTACTCTTCGTCGTGGACAGTCCAGTGGGGACAATCCGTCGTAGTCTGCGGGTCTGCGGAGGAGCGTCGACGATGCTGTGCGCAGAAGGAGCAAGGACGGAGCGGATGCCGGATGTCCAGAGGAGATAAAATAGTCGGGATGGGGAGGGGAGGGAGGGCAGTGAGGAAAGGGAGGAAAGAGAGGGAGAAGGGGGGAGGAGGAAGGATGCGAGGCCGCTTTATGGGACAATGGGCATGATGTTGTTTAATAAGAGTCGGAGGGTGTGCTTGCAGGCGGCAGCGACGAACGGGAGCGTCTGTGACTGACTGCGGTTTCCCGTTTTGATGGTTGGTTCTTGTTTTATTATTTTATTATTTGTTCGTCGTTCCTTATTTCTCCCGCTTTATTCTGCTTTATTCTCTTTTTTATTCTTTTTTTTTCCGCTGCTTTTTTCCTCGCTTTTCGCTGGTCCACGTCTGCTGTCCCTTTTGGAAGGGACGACGAGGGAGGGGGCGTGTGGGACGAGCACTTTGCCAGGAGTGGAGCGCAAACGGAGGCCCACCGTTGGGGACGGAACGTCCTGGCTGGTGGGGTGGAAGGAATGGATGGGCTGGCCTGGGAGACGGCCACGACAGAGCGCGAAGGTGCGGCAGAAAGAGACGTGCGGGAGGGTGGAGGGGAGGCATGCCTGAGAGGACAGGAGCGATGGAGGAAACAAGGCGGCAGTGGAGCCCACTTGAGAGGATGCGAGTCTGCGACGGAAGGAGGGGGAGGGGGAGGGGTGTGTGGACTGTCGGTTGGGCTGCGGTTGCCGTTACGAGTAGTGAGACGGTTGCCGGTTGCCAGGCATCTGTTATCGATAGCGCGGTGGCAAGTGCAAGTACCATGTATCTTAGCTATTATGGCAAGATCCTCTTAAAGTGGCCCGCCTGGAGACAATGCTGGCTCCATCCGCAATGCGAGCTCTCTAACTGCTTGCTAGTGGCCGCCCGGCAGTGCTGGCGGGTGGTTCCAGACAGACAACGAGACGGTGCCGGGGGCCAACGCCAGACGTGGTTTGTACTTTGTACCCAATACGGTGGCATCTCATCAACTAACTAGTTGCATAATTACTTTGTATCTGTATAGCAACTACCGTGTCGACCAAGTATCGCACCTTGCTGACTGGCCTGGGCGCTGTCTGGCCGGGAGACTCCATTGGGTCTGTCCCCAATGCCACGCGCGAATGCCACGGTCGCTGAAACTCGCACGCACGCCCTCACGCGTGGATCCTTGGGCATGTTTCGCCCGCTTGTGTCATGCACCCCATGCAACTTGGACGGCTGTCTGTGGCCAGGCGGGCAGCAGCGGCGCCCGAGCCCAACTGTGCGCTGGTAATTCGAATACCTTCTCAACCAGATGCTATGAGAACTGTACGCGATGCAGGTGTGATTATCTCAGCATCCTGCTCGTATTGACCTGTGCGTCTTGATGCAAGGTTGGGCTGCCAGGACGAGTTGACAAGACAGCGGCAGAGACCGTTGTTCAAGTCATTGGCCATGCTATACCGATATCCTTACGATGAAAGACAACGTCTGGGAGGAAGACAAGATACCTCGGCGCCTTCCATCAGGTATCGCACAGCGCCGGGCTTGCATTCCTGCTTTCGCCCGGTTGGCAGGCACGATGCCAGTTGCTGGCGTTGCCTAGTTAGACACTGCTAGTTCCCAATCGCACTGGACAAGTGTAGAAGAAGAGTCATACTCATATCCTCTCTCCTGCCCGATGGTTGCCTTGGTGGCCCCGCGCCATCCACACTTGGGCGTCAAAACGGAGCTGGGATTTGCGCCTCAAGATGCCGTCTTACTTGTTCTGGCCTAAGCGTTGCGCCCTAATGACTGGCCCGAATGGCTGGCCCGCGATCTCGCCTCTTCTGATTGGAATGCACCACACGTCTCTCGGACAGAGACGCGGGTTTGGGATGGAAATCTCTGGAAACGGCGAGGGTCCCCCAGAAACGCGCCCCGATTCGGCCAGGTTGGCCATTCATGAGTCGGGTGACGCCTTCGATCCGATTGCAGACCACCACGCAGCTTCTGCCACATCTACGAGCACGACGGGGCTGCCAGCCCGGGGCATGGCAAGCATGGCATGGCGAGCAATTTCCAAAGAAACCAACGGCCTCATTCCGTCGCCGGCCACCCTTGCTTCCCCAACATGTTTGCGGCGAAACTCAGGCGCAAGGAAGCAAGCTGGTATCACCCGGTGCTGACTGCCCGAGGGAATCATGCAAGCGGTCGCTGCAAAGTGGCAATACAAGAAGCTAGTTATGGCAGGCTGTTGCTCTGTTTGGGGGTGCCAGTCGGTCTGCGTTTTCCAATTTAGTTCTGCTATCTAGCAGACTGATTCGACGGGCGCTTTCAACAAACAACTCGGGCGACGCGGAGGTGATCTTGCGCCACAGGGCAGCACGAGGGAACGCGTCGTCCTGCAGGGTCAATCTAGACAACCAGCGAAAGCCAGCCCGTTGCAAGTATAATAGCTAGTGTCAGTGCATCAATGCGGCCTCGTATATTTGCTGTGATCGTTGCACCACCTGTATCTTACGCCTGTGTATATTGAGATACCCGGTACTATGCCTGCTTGCTACCTATTGATCCCAACATCGTATCTTTCAAACTCGTCTCCAACCTCATCTCGGCTCCGTGCCGCGTTTCGATTCAGTCGTGGTTGGCCCTATTGGCTGTGTATTAACCTGGAACTCGATATCGATCAATGGTATACCCTCCATCAACATCGTGTGCTTATCCTGCAACTACTAGTCAATGTACACGATCTGCAAAACGGGCAAAAGACGCGCAAACTAAAGCGCATCACTAGCGTCTTGTCACGAAGGTATCGTTCCCTGTCATCTACGACCAGTCATGCTCTTCATGGCCACGGCAGCCAGCCACAATTTTCTTCCCATTGGTGCGACATGGCGAGCACGCTCTGAGATAAGAGGATTTTCCTGCTTGGGAGATGTTCCACCGTAGTGATTGTCCACACCTTGGACAGTCTACGAGTAGCCTACGGGTAGCCTATGGGCAGCCTACGAACAGCCCACGCGATGCATCCAACTGCATCCAACTGGGGATCAGACTTCAAGTGTCGTAGCGAACCACGCCCATCGAACGGAGAACTACCGAACAAGACGGTCCTGGGACGAGAGAGTTATGCTGTGGTACGTCGCCTGGTAAATGCACTGACAGAATCAACGACGGGCTGGCTGGCCACAACCCGGCATGGCAACGCGGGCTGACGGAGCGAACGGGCGAGCGAGGGTGGGTGACTGGGCGGACACCGAGTGCAGGGATGGGGCATGGGATACGTCAACGACTAATTAACTAACTATGATAGAACGAGTTACTCGGCCATGCTCGGTGATCTCGAAAGATGAGAGGACGCTGCAAAATGTGGCGCGCCTCTCCAATGCTCGCACAAGACACACGTCCAGTCCCGTAATACGCAGCGGCACAGCTGTGTTGTGTTTCTGTTGTGATTTTGGTATTGTTGTGCCTTTGTCGTGCCTTTGTCGTCTGTCACGAACACTGTCAGGTAGGCAACTACGGCGTATGCTGACCCCCCCGCCAAAGTTTTGCCAACACTGAAAGCACAGCCCGGACAACTGGCAGCTCGGGCTTCCCCGTATTTGCAGGCGTCCAACGTAAGGCAGCCACTGCAACACTGCCACGGTTGTGTGGGGTCTCTGCCTGTGAGGGCAAATCATCGAGCGAGGTTATTTTTTGGTGGAGAGCGAGGCTGACGGAAGGGGGATTATCGGTGCAGAATTTTCAGAATGTTCAGTGCCTTCTTCGGTGTTTTCTTCATTGTTTTCAGTGTCTTCTTCTGTGTTTTCTCCATAGTTTCTTAGGTGTGTATTCGAGTGTTTTCTTCAGTGGCTTCTCCTGTGGCTTCTCTAGTGGCTTCTTCAGTGGCTTGGGGAGTTTTCCGAGTGCAAGAATTTATCAAAGATTTAACCGATTTCGCCAAGTCCGGGTTAGAAACAACCTCCCTGTAACCGTGCCCTCTCCGGTGCACGGCCGTGACGAAAACTCAATCGACGTCGTCCAGAATCTTGACTCACTGGTCTGGGCTGCCGATGCAACCAACCGTGACGCCCTGGAGACTAGCAACTCCCAGAAAACTCACCCGAATGCCCCCTTCGAAATCTACTATGTAGTTAGCTGCGCTGCTTGTGAGAGTCCCTGTGTAGCAACTATACCACGGTGCTGCCAAAGCCCCAAAGGGCGGTGAGAACGACGAGTGACGACCGATTTTAGGCAGACGATGCCGGTCATTGCTGGATGGCTACCGTGTTTCTTCGCGTCTGTGTTTCTGCCTGTGTTTCTGCCTTCCCGCCCCAGCCAGACCAGCCAAGCCGAGAACAGACAGACGAGACCTACTGCATATGTAAGGCATGCAGATAGTATCTTACATTGCAACTATTATCTTGCAAGAACCGCTTGCACCACAGAGACAGTGACACGCATCATCCATCGCTAGTGCAGCGCATGCAGGCATCCCAAATACCCTGCATACGACCTATGACCTCCGCCTATGCCTTGTGACCTATGACTGTTTCACTGTCGCACTGGTGTGTGAATGCCTTGCTGCCAACTTGCCGTCTGCTCCGGGAACGCACTTGCCCTCGACAAAGAGGAAGAGGATCACGAAAGTCGCTCATCGTGTCGGCCGAGAGACGCTGCCGGACATGGTCCCCTCCCTACTCCCTGACGTTTCCGTCTGCCTGTGCCATTGATGGGAGAGCCGGGTTGTCCTTGTTTTGTGTGTGCGCGCGCGTGTGTGTGTGTGTGTGTTTACACCTTCTTCTTCTCTTCTTCCCCTGCTCATTTTCCTTCTCCCTTTGCGTAGATGTGTTCTCTCCACCCATATCATTGTTGCCTCTAATAAGCGTCGGAAATCTGGCACAATCATTTCTCTGTCCGTTTTCAGCCCCGTGTTCCTGTCCCCTCCCCTTCACGTCGCGATTATTTCTCTCGCCCAGGCCGGAGGCTGTGCTCAACACCACCATGCCATCTGTCCGTAGGTGGGTGCCGGCATCCAGCGCCATGACTAGGAATCTGCTTGCCGTATTCCCGTTCTGGACTAAGCCCAGATGCATGCGAACCTCGCCGCATCAACACTGCCTGCAGACCGCAGCGCATCGCGTCTTCTTGTTTGCTCTGCAGCAGCTGCACAGTCTCGTCGTGGTTGCCTGCGGAACGCTCTAATAGGCCAGCCCACTGGACGGATGTCTGGATTGGTCCGCATCCCCTCCATAGCATGCACGTAGTCCTATCATGAAACCAGCTGCTTTTTTTCCCGCCCTTATAGCCTGTCCAGTCTGGCTACAGAAGCCGAGCGGGCCCGTAGGATGGACTGTGACCATCTCCTATCCTGGGTCGGCCAAAGAGCCCCGGCGTAACGAGCTGAAATGCCACCCGTCCAAATGTAAACCGGCATGCGAGCAAGCCAGAAAACCAGAAGAGAACGCTGTCAGGCAAGAAAGGAAACATCCAAGTATTCAAGCAAATGGGCGGGTCAAGTAACAAGTAAATAGACAAACACTATCAAGTCCAGCACGGGAGACATCCTAGTCCTTGCTCAAGCTAATCTCCACATCAGACACGACTGCCCTATGATCGGATAGGTACACGCCGTCATCAAAACGGTTGGAAAGCACCCCGAACGTGGAAACGTGGACGTTCTCCGCGTCTTTGGCAAACAGGAAATCAATTCGTTTGGGGAACTCGTTTGGCTCGCCAAAGGACGTGTAGGTTATCTCTCCGTTTCCATACCGCCTCTCTGGCGGAACCAATCCGGAGAGGTCAGTCAAGGCATCCGGCCCGTCCGTTATCACCTTGTACGCACCGTCGTCCGGCTCGCTGTTAAAGTCTCCGCCCAGGAAGACGGGCACTTGGGGATGCCCGCACCAGCCATCACCGCCAGCCTCGTACCCGTCCCAGCCATCCTGGCGTCGTTCCCACTCCCCGGCAATGGTCAAGATGAGGCTTGCGCTCTCGCGGCGCGCCTGAACGCCCAGGTGATCAAAGTGCGTGCTCATGACCACGACCGGGGCGCCGGTCGAGCGGTGGTGAAAGAGACCGACGGTGACGACGCGGTTCAGCGCTGCGTCCCACCCGCGAGACGGCACTGCCGGCGTTTCGCTCAGCCAATACATGCGCTTGCGTATGCAGCGCCACTCCATGATGCGATAGAACACAGGCGAAAACTCGCCGGCCTGCTTGCCGTCGTCGCGCCCCTCGCCAATGTACGCCCACTCCGGTCCCAGCTGCGCCTGGATGTCCAGTACCTGCGAGTACAAGAGCTCCTGGAAGCACAGAAACGGCGACTTGTGGCCGGTGGTGATGAAGCGCAGCTGGGCGCATAGCTTGGGACACCGGACAGCCCACGGCTTCTCGTCGGCGACTGGGCTGGTCGTGGCATAGCGGACATTGAACGTGACGAGCCGTAACGGCAGCGTGTCTCTGTTGGTGCTACTGCTGGTTCTGGAGCGGACGCCGGCGACGGCATGGTCGGCCGTCTCGGCAAACTGGGCTGGGCGTTGGCCGCGCATGTTTCCAGGGGTGACGATTTGGAGAGGGTGGTGAGATCGATCGAGAACACGAGCGAGGCAATGCGGCTTCTGCTGGTACGATGGTCTGCACCCCAGTATTAATGGACCCCAACGCCGAGTTCGGGATTGAAAGGCCCTGGCGAGCGACTGTCCCGTTTCTGGTATCCAAGCGGTTCGCTGGCAAGTTGGGACGAATGGCTCAGCCGACTAGGATGGATGGGATGGCATGGGTGAATTGGCCGGTCTCGTTTCGGGTTCACGTGATATTAAGACAGACACGGTTCGATGACCGATCCAAGGAAGCCTCTTCTTCCCTGTCCTCTTGCACGCTGCCAATAACTGCGGCGGTACTTGCCTCTCTCTCATTGGCATGGAACTGTTCATGCACAGTCAGAAAGCCACGACTTACTGCCCTGTGGGCTACAATGGCAATACAACCCAAGAAGCATGGGTCCTATTTTGGTTCGCAGCTCGGTCTGGCATTGCATTCGCTGCCGTCCACTTTGTTGGGACTGGTTGGGACTGTTGGGCAGCCGTGACAGGATTCGAGCCCACCTTCGGTGGGCTTAGGTGAAGGGAGGGTGGTGGGCTCGTGTGTGCGCGTGGCCAGCCATGTCGGGGAAGGGGGAGCAGTGGAGGGACACACTCCTCCACTGATTGGTGCTGTTCATGCTCGGTCAACCAAGGCCACGGCTTCCTCTGATCCCCACGTTGCGTGCCCCCCGTTGCTGTTTCTTGCATGGCGGTGATTTGCCGGCGGAAGGGGATTCGTCAATGTGCGTCGGCATTTGCCCTGCACCAGAACTTTCAGACGAGCCATCTGCAACATTGCGTTGGTAAGCTGCATCAGGAAGCATGATCTGCTACATGTAAGCGGCCGATGTGTCGGTCAGCTGCGGTGGCTGTTGCTCGCCTGCCATGATCGGCAAAGCGGCCAGGAGCACCAAAGAAGGAGGGGAGGTTGAGGTGAGACAAGGAGGCAATAAGGACGACTGGAGGGACCAAGAGCGAGCAGGACAGACCAGAGACACCGAGTGCAAGAGGATGGACGGCGGGTGATCGCAACGGCGGACAAGACGGTTAGCAAAGAGCCGCAGCTGTGCCTCCTCCATGTTCGTACTGCAGGCAGGGTGTCTCGAACGCCTGCAAGGGCAGTGCGCGGTTCCTGCATCACCCGCATCATCCGCAATCTGCATCATCTGCCAGGAAGGCCTACGAGGTCGCCCGCCAGTTCCGAGCAGGCTGGGCGGAGAGGCGAAGACGGCGAGAGGGAGAGAGAAAAAGGTGTGTGTGCACTCGTATATTGGATTGTGCATGTACAAAGTGTGGGCAGCAAGACATACACGAGTTACATATACACGATGCACTGGACAGAGATACACCCTCCCCGACAAGGACGCACCCATCCAGTCTGCGCCACAGGCCTTTGCGTCACACAGGGCACGACTATCGAGCCTGCTGACAGGCGTAGACGTGAGCACGAGCAGGAGCTCTCACGCGACGCCCACATCTAGGGAAGGGTGAGACACGGCGACGAAAAGCACACCAAGGCCACAGAGCCCGGGGTTACGCTGCGCCGCGTCGCCTTTTGCGTTGACAGCTGGGACCGTTTTGGAGGGCAGCCGACCGGTGCCGGCGAGGGCAGTACTATGGCGGGCAAATTTGCGAGGAACTACCCGTTATGTATCTGATGTAGACAATCAAAATAGGCAGGCAAATCCAGGCAAAGAAGGCAACGGTGGGCGGTGATGCCGTGATGCCGTGATGGAGAGACAAGTAAGCTGAGACACCACGCTTGCAACTTCGGCGTGAGATAAGAACGACATGACCAGAGTGTCTTCTTACAAACAACCTCCCCAAAGGCCAGGCATGGTCAGTTGTATGATATGAATATCAGTTATCACCGGTTGCCACCAACAGAGCAGCCAGTCCCGTCCCGAGAGAGAACACCGCGGTGGCAGTGCGGTGGCATTGCGGTCATTGTATGGCTGGCCACCGAGCTGCAGAGACTTCCCCGCCCAGGTGTCGATCTCAGCTGAGTGGGCGCTCGCTAGGGCTTGGCCCAGCGGTCGCTCCCAGCCTTCACGGCACATTAGTGGCCGCTGCTGCGAGCACGGGAGTCGTCCCTACGCTGTGGCGATCGATAGTGCAGCCACCCGAGCCGCTAGTGCCCGCTAGGGATGCCCGCTTGCCCGCTATTAGGCTTGACCGCTAGACGGCTTCCAGCAACGCTTTTTCTTTTGGTCTGTCTCTGTGCGTCCGTGTGCGGTGTTCTTTTGCCTCACTTCTGCTCTTCGCCGCCGTCGACTGGTGCTTTGTTTTTTTGCTCTTTCGCTGCTAAGCGGTGCTCCTCTTGGTCGCGCCCGGCTCTGCCTGGCCTCTGGATGGCGCCCGTTGGCGCAAGTCGCTTGCGATCCATTGGTCTCGATTTTGGTCTCGCTTTTGGTCTCGCTTTTGGTCTCAACACGTCGACGAGCAGGCTCCGAGAGCCCACCCGCATGCATAGTATCTTTGCTCGTAGTCTGCTCTGGCAAGATAGTCCGCCTTGATGGCCCCCCCCTTGCCAGGATGCCTCTTTGTACAACCCTCCCGAGCATCGCGATAGGGTGGGGTGGACAGGCTGTGAGGACGCGCCCTCTCGGCATCGCCTATCGCTATCACAGTCGCTATCACTCTTACAGACAAGCCCGTCCGTGCTATCCATAGCAGTGCTCTGGCTCGCTCTGGCCGGCTGCGTCTCACTGTGGCCTGCTCTGTCCCGGCGGCCGTGGAGCTGTCCCACTTGCTGCCCCATCCCATCCGCTCTCTCGGTGTGAGCGGCGGCCTGCCCTTGGACCCGGTGCCAGTGGACATGCTCACCTGTACGTCACCGGTGATGCGCATGTCCGGAGCGAGACGTGCCCGCCAGTCTTGTCTGCGACTCTGTCCTCCCATTCCTCCTCCTCTCGTTCCTCTTCTCGCTCCTTTGTTCTCTGCCTGTCGCTCTCTGTCCAGCCGTCTGCATGCCCTCACTTCTTCATCGTTGCCTGCGTGTCTCGCTCGTCGTCCAACACCCCCTCTTGCTGCTCGTCTCACCCGCCTCGTCAGGCGTGCGTGCGTCTCTGCCCCAGACACGGGTCTGGAGCCCCC
>PCDI01000011.1:65980-165920 GCA_002778195.1 Raffaelea ambrosiae
CCCTCCCCCCCCCGCTGCGTGCACCTCTGTGTGCGCCTTCGTGATGGTGTGCACGGGGCCACACCTCCTTTCTGCCTTAGCCCTGCACATCCTTTGTCGCCAGTCCTGCTGAGGTGGGGTGCAGCACAAAACTTTATACATGCGAGTAATATACGAACCCAAAGAGAACCCATTTCTGCAGTCTAGATGCGTTCGTTGGTAGTGTTCGCGCTCGGCCGTGAAAAGTACTGCTCGGTCTTCAGCGTGAACGGCACACCCCCCCCTTTCTCTCCATCTATATAACTGTCTCTCCTCCCGCGATCTGCAAGGGAACATAAATTATATGGTCTTCTACACACCGGCCCTACCGTGGCTGATGGTATATGAATAGATATTGTCCTCTTGTTCTCTTGTTCACTTCTTGCTCGTTCTTGTCCACGACTGTCGCTTCTGATCTTCCATCGTTTCTTTGAGTTCTGTGTCCTTGGGCCTTTCTCATCTTCGGCCATCCCACCCTGTCTCTTGGTATTCCTTTGTTCTCTGGCCGTCAGGTGGTCTTCCGAGTCAACAGTCCTATTGTCCCACGTGGCCTGCTCACCCTCCCCCTATTGTTTTCGTCCATCTTAATATAGTCACCTCGAAAAAAAAACCTCGCAACAAACTTCATCCACGATCTTCGGACCCGGAATGACACCGACGTTACACGCCCTGCCAACCAACTCGACTCATACCTAAGATCTCTTTCCCATATCCGTTTATCTTCATACAACCACAAACACACGAGACTTCGCGATGCCTGCTTCCGCTTCCCGCGCAAACAGGTGGAGGGACTCCTGGCCCCCGACCCAGGTGTACTTGCAGCCGCCTGTTCAGGCAGACAACGGCCTGGCTGTCCCGACCAAGGCTGAGAGCTGTGCTGCTCCTCACCCCCCCGACAACCCTGTCATCACCTCCTTCCCCACGCCAGACTTCTGGCACTCAGACGACGACGACGACGACGACATCTCAGGCAGCGACGACGAGTTCATGGACTTTGGCTTTGACGCTGGCATCGAGGGCGCCTCGCGTCCAGTGCCCATCGTCCGGGCCGTCAGTCCCTCTTCTCTGAATGGGCTCAGTCTGCCCGAGCCTCGGCCACCAACGCCGCCGCGTTCCCGCATATCGCCGCGCTTTGCCCTTCGCGTTGAGCACCCCGCCGGGAACAAAGACCGTTACAACGAATCGGAAGACGACTCGGACAGTGACTTTGGCCTGTCCGACGACGACGACGACGACGACGATGAGAGCTTCGTTCGATTCGGCTCGGGAGCGCCGTATGGTGGATCGGGCCAGATCCCATTCAACGTGCGCTACTCAGCCTCGCTCAACGCTGGGAAGCCCAACTACGAGGCCCGGGCGCGGGCCAACAACAACAACAACAACAACACCCGGCGGAGGTCATCCCTGCGGCGCATATCGTCCTGCTCGTCGCTCTCGGCCACGGCTGCCTGTGCGCGAGACCCGAGCCAGACGATGTTCCGCTGCGGCACGTACCCGCCGTACGGCCAACAGGGCGGGCTCGACTCCCTTCTGTATGGCGGCTCCTTCGGCGGCGGCTCTGGCGGCAGCTTTGGCTGGCGTGCCGAGCCGATCGCGAGACACCAGTCTCCCCGGTCCTGGCGTCCCCCGAGCCCCGCGGTCTACTCGATCACAGAGGAGACCGAGGAGGACCTGGTCAGCAGCGGCTTGCTGGAGGGCACCACGCAGGCACAGAGCCTTGGCCCGCAGCCGAAGAAGCAGGTCCGGTTTGCGCTGTCTCACGGCGAGGCTGCTTGATCGTGTCCTCTCCCAAGCTCACCCCTTCCTTTTTTTATTCCCTTATGACTTCCTTCCGTCCTCCTTCCCTTCTTCCTCTTCAATTCTTAGTTGATATTTCTCTTTATTCCCTTTTTTATTCTTATTTTTTTTTGCATTTCATTTCTCTTTTGTCGCCTCTTCACACATGATCCCCTTCGGTTCTCATGATACATTGCTGCTTTCGCTGCTTTCGCTGCTTTTTTATTTTATTTTGCCCGCGTGCAGTCGGTGGTTATTTGGTCTTTCCTTTCCCCTTCCCCTTCTGACCTGCCATTTGGCAGCGCTGGAGGCCCTTGGTGTTTTCGGTTCATATCTGCCCCTGCGGCACAGTTTCTTGTTGGTTATCTGGTTCTCTGTTGGCTATCTGCTTTTTTTTGACTGTTACCGCCGTCTGGCACAGAGGCGCGCGGGACAGGCAAGGCATCGTCGTGGGATGGAAGCATTGAACATGGGAGATTGCATTGCGAAAGAAGTCATGGACGGGCTCACGCCCAAGTATGGAAGTCGTTCAATTCAGCATGGTTGGTTGCAATAGCTCTTCGCTGCCCCAGCTAAAAGACACAGTAATATTAAGGTAGTTTCGAATAAGATCCCTTACATAACACACGCGTACCAACATGTAGTTAGTAACTACTCGTAATTGCCCACTCTGCCCGCATGCATGCAAACACTTCCGTCTCGCATGTTGTGGCCGAGCCATCAGTCCAGAACCACCAGACTACTGCAGTTCCCAAGCGTGACAATGCACGCAGAATGCACGCAGAATCCGCCGCCAACACCATCTCTGCATAGTGCGCACGTTGCGACGAGTGCGCGACAATTTCCAACACGCTGGCCAACAGACCGTGGGTATGTGTGACCCTGTAGACGGACGCTCACTACTGCACGTGTCCAGTTGGATCCCCAAAGAACAAACAAGTGTCTCGGCGTATTTGACGGCAGCTGGGCCATCTAACCAGATCTGTTGATCTCGGTGATTTGTGCGGGCACCGGGCGCAGGCGATGTGCACATCCCCACCTGTATCTCTACAAAGTAGTGGCTCGTTATCGCGGTGTACATGTCGCACTTCTCTGTGCAACCTGGCGATGCCGTGATAAGGTATTGTCTGCGATTGTGCAAGCAGTCGTTCGTCTCATCCGGGGTTGTGCCACCTTGGCGATGTGTTTTACTATGTACTCCGCAAAAGGACGGAAATTTGCGCTGCTTGTCTCTTGGCCGCAGAAAGATCTGTCTGCCATGACGCGATATGGTCATGGAAAGGTCATGATTTTTGCACTCAGTAGCAGAGGGAGATTCCAAAAAATGCGATACGAGCATGCAAGACGCAGGCGTGCTATGTATTTGGAGGTCTTGTACCTTGCCACGTAAAACGCGCCCGAAGATACCTAAGCCAATACGGTAGTTATGCCGCTCTGTCCTATTGCAATCTCCAGAGGCCTCGCCTCCTTCAGTCCTTTTTCGCTGCGTAGGATCTGGAATATGCAACACAAACAAGCACCGGCAGCCACTAAGAAGCCAGCTAGCCAGCCGCTAGCCTCTTAGCTGCCCCCAGCTCGCTGTGCTGCGGCCTTTGGCCTCGTCCCGTTGCTGGGCAGCAGCTGATGTGTGGTGGGGCCTGTTTTCGTCGCCGCCCCACTCCCTTGCCTGCAGGTCGCACCTGCCGTCGCAGCTGTGGTGCCCACCCCTGCCACCTTGCCCACACATTGCACTCATTGTCTGCGCCCGCCTGGCCTGCACAAGCAAGACCTGCTTCCAGTTCTTTATTGCATGCCGTCCTCGGCGCACAAGGCCTCAATGTATTACTATGTATTGGTTAAGAAGTTAAGGGTGGTATTAGTGTCAGTGCACCCTTCGCTCCTGCCCTCTGTCTCGCCCACTCACGGCCTCCCGGCGCCTTCCCTATTGTTTACTCCTTCCGTCTCCGCCGCTCGTCATTGGTCGAAGCACCTGTCCCCGACCTCCAACTACGGCGCTATCATGGCAGGTCCAAACCAAAAACCTCACGGCTCTGCTTTGTTTTTTCTGCACTCGCTAGCATCTTCTTAGCAAAACAATCCGCGAGGCTCGCCGGCTCATTCTTGCGACCACAGGCCTTGCGGCAACCATCGACCGCCTCCCCTAGGCTCTCACACGTTACTTTCTCCCCTCGCAACTGCCGCCTGTCTCTGTTCTTAAATTTTTCCTCTTATCTCTTTTGGTCTTCGCTCCTGCAATTTAATAGCTCGACCTATTTTCTGCGTTCGCTCGTTGTGTGCCTGTTCCGCGATACCTCGACTCAGATCTGCGTGTTGATCCGGCGCTCGCTGATCGCCAACCTGTGCATCCAGCACCACCACCTCACCTGCATCCGACTGTCTCTACCGGCCGCATTCATACCCGCTCCACGTTGCACGACGGCCTCCAATTTTCCGCCAGTCGTCTCGCCGGACCGACTATCACGAAATCACGAAATCGCGAAATCGCATCTTTCCAAGACATCTTTCCAAAGACACCCGCGCGCCCATTGCTGCCATGATTGCCGGCCAGCAGGCCCTGCTCTGATTGATCTTGCGCCTGCTGTGAATCTTTCCGTCTCGAACACGGCCCTGAGCAGCATGCGCAACAACTAGGTGCGTGACAAGCATGCTACCCTCTTCGGGGTCCTTCTTCTATCCCTCTATCCCCTCCACAACCCCCCCGGGCCTGGAATTGGATTCGGCATGTGCGTGTGTGTATGCATCGCTTGCTCAGAGAAGCAGGCGTGGGTTTGCGCTGCTTCGCAGCAGCATCTTTTGCCGTGTCCAAAAACCGGGCCAGCCCCGACCTGTTGGTTTTCTAGAACTCGTATTTCCTTTTGGCTGCGTTCCCGTCCTGGTGGTGGACCTTTGTCTGTTCCGCCATTGCGTTCTAGAGGTCTTCCTCTCACACATTCTCCGACTCTCCGACTTGCTTCTGGGACACAAGAGTGTGGCCAACGACTCCCATTCCGCTTATCTGCTAACGTCCCAGTTCTTTCTAGATCATGCCTCCCCCCAAACAACCTTCCGACGACGATGGCCCTGCAAGAGCCGGTCGCAAGGTCTCTGCAACCAAACGAAAACCAAACAATGCCCCGGTGACACCCACCAAGCGCAAGACTTCTTCAGGACAGACGCCAAAGAGCGCACCCGCCGCCACCGGTCTTGCCAAAAATGGTTCTGGCGAGGCAATTGGCAACAGACAACGCCGTCCCTCTCAGTCTCAAAAAGGTCAGTCCACCTTGCTCAATGACTTTCTCCTCGGCCGCCAAACACAGGCGCGCGTTTCCGCCACCCATGAGGCGCATCGAAAGAAGGCTGTCGACTCAGCTGCGGTGCGGGCGGAGCTCCGACGGACCATGCGCCAGTCCTCTGTCCGCAAGCTGCCGCAACCCGGCGGTGTGAGGGAACGCGTCAAAAAGTGGCAGAAAGCCAATGGTGTTGAGATGGCTCTCGGCAACCCAGACGATGCACCGAGCGAGCCGACTGACGTGGCCCTCGATGTGGAAGAGAAGAGCGTGACGGAGGAAGACCGCCTTCGTATACGCGCACGCAAAAGACGAAAAAATAAGAAGGCCTCTGCTCGGCGCCCAAAGTCGCCCAAAGTCGACAATGGTGAAAACGACCAAGACAGTGGAGGCCAGACTGGAAGCGAGGAAGACGATGACGACGAAAACTCTATTTCGGGAGACGACAACAGCATGGACGATTCCAAAGACGGTTCGAAAGACGGTTCGAAAGACGATTCCAAAGACGATTCCAAAGACGACACAATCACACCGAGGCGAGTGCGGTCTCCAAAGGGCCGGAAAATCCTCCAGGAAAGCCCCAATCCGAGCAGTCCGAATCTTGGCAGCCCTCCTAAAAAGAGGATCGTTAGTGACGACAACTGGATGAAACGCAAGAAGCGGCCTTCCCCACGAAACAGCAGCGCTAGGAAATCGAGCAAGACAAGCCCGGGCCCTTCGCCGATTCCCAAAGACTTCTTGCAGCGCACGGCCAAGAACCCTACTGTCCAGAGCAAGATCAAAGACTGGGCGAACAGGGTGGAGCCGCCAGAGAGCCCGAATCCTGAGCGGCCATCAAGCGCCAGAAGCTCCAGACACTCTACAAAACGGACTGTCGACGAGAAGGAGCACAAGACGGACGACGGAAAAGCCGGCGCCAAGAGCGGCGCCAAGAGCGGCGCCAAGAGCGGCGACAAGAGCGGCGACAAGAACAGTGACAAGAGCGGCGACAAGAACAGTGACAAGGGCACAGACAAGGCTGGCCAGAAGACTGACCAGAAGGCTGATGACAAGGCCGGCAATGGGAGTTGGCGGAGTACGAGTACTCCTGACGACGGCATCCGTGTGCGTCCGCTTCGCGTTGTCAAATCTGTTCCGAAAGAGCGCACCTCGTCGCGGCAACATGAAAAGCCCAAGGATGCGGAACCCACCAAAGAGGCCAAAAAGGACCTGTTTGATGACGGCATCCGCGTGCGCCCATTGAGCGTAGAGCGGCCCTCTGTCGAAAGGAGGAGGACGCGGTCCCCGGAGGTAGAACTAGCTGCGCCTCCCAAGACAAGATTCCTGCCAAATGACGGCATTCGAGTGCGGCCCATAAAGTCTCCGGTTCCAGATGAGAGAGTCAAGGTTCGCTCCAGCCGGAAAGCCATGGCTGAGAGCGACACAAGCGCCCGAACGCCTTCGCCCCCTCGGCCCAGAACACAAACAATACGCAAGACATATGTTGTACGCAGTGCTCCGGCGAAGACCAAGGCGGAAGATCCACTGCCAGAGCCGAAGCGGGCACCTGTTCAAGAAGATCACGAGGCGGTGCCAGACACGCCTACAAGGCAACCGAGAGTCAGACACAGCCCCAGGATGACAAAGGTGCCGCCGAAACGCAACCCCAGCCCTGCCGAAGATTCACGAACAGATGACTCGGCGCGAACCGGTTCCCTGCCCGACGACGCCAGGACTGCCAGATCCTCGTCTGGAGAAAGGCAGACAGAGCTGTCAGAGCGCGCGTACGAGCCATCTGTTGCGCCGCAGAAATCACTGGCTGAAATTCCGGTTGGGTTTTCTGCATTTAGCGAGCTCGACCTCTCTGGCAATGGATATGGCAGGCCCAGAGGAGCAGCAAGGAATCCGAGCTTCAAGGGTGTTCCGCATGTGTTGAAGCGTGTTGTGAGTGAAGGGAAAAAGATCATCCACGAAAAGACCGAGCCACCGCGGCCGATGGCCGCGAACCAGCCGCCGAGCATCGAAAACTGGCTGAACGGCACCGTGGATCCCTTTGTCGACACTCCGGTTGTCCCTCAGCCATCGGCATCTACGCAAAGGCGGCGTTCCGTCGAAGAGGAGTGGAAGCAGGACGTGCGGCACCGATCGACAGATTCAACGAAGCATACCGAGGAGCAGCCTGCTCCCCAGCCACCGAGAGCGACGCACCATGATGATCGCGAAGCGCCAGCAGTCCGCCTGCCTCTGAGGCATAAGGCCGAGGAGAAGCCTGCTCCCGCAGTCACACCTGTGAAGGAGCCTGTCGCAGCAACAGCAGCCGCTGTCGAGGAGGTGACCCCAGAGAGACCAACACCGAAAGCTAGACCTATGTCGGGCCTGCATAGGAGCGGCGCGACAAGGAATCGGAGCACTTCGTCCCCTGCAAAGTATGCCAGCGCGAAGAAGCCTTTCCGCGAGGCGTTGCGGGAAGCTTTCCACGGAGAGTCTGGGTCATACAAGAAGCCAGGGGCGTCCCCGAGCTACGGCACCGACCGCGAGCGGGATTTCAGCAGGGACCAGAGCAGGAACCGGAGCAGGGACTACGACAGAGCTTACGACAGAGACTACGACAGAGACTACGACAGGGACTACGACAGAGACCACGACAGAGACCACGACAGAGACCACGACAGAGACCACGACAGAGAACACGACAGGGCCCATTATAAGGAGCAGGAACGGCAACGGGGCCGTGGCGGTGTTTTGGATCGCGAGCCGCGCCCATATGGGAGCAATGTCGATAGCAGTCGCGGCAACTCAGCACATGATGCCAGTCATCACAGAGACTCGCCTGACATGCAAGACTCCCGGTCCCACTCGTCGGGGGGCACCGCAAAGCGAGATCTCCCGCCTATCCCGGTGGAGCAAGCGTCGACCCTAGCCGATAGCGAGAGAACCAGCAGCTTTGCCAGCTCGGCTCCCTCGTCTGAAAACCAGAAGCGGCGACCCCCTACCAGTGGCGGGCATGCTCTGTCAACCATTGTCTCGGTCGAGTCGTTGAGCACGCGGCAGTCTGACACCATGTCCACGGTCTCGCAGACCACCATCACCCAGACTACGACTGTGACCGGCACAACGGGAGACGCCCAGCGACACGGAGGCCAGAAGCCGGCAAGCGGGCTGAAGCGGCGACTGACCAAGCACTCCGACCTCGTGTCTGTCCTGTCGCTCCCCGAAGACTCACAGCTCCCAGCGCGGACGAAGAGCATTCGGCTTGCGCGCAGCCTGCACAGGAAAACCAGCAAGCTGGACAATGCGACGCTGGCCGATCTGCTGCAGGAGTTTGCCGAAGACGAGAACCTCTACCAGCGAGAGCTGAAGACGCTGGCCGACGGCGTCATCCCCGTGCTCCTGACGCAGTTTGTGCAGGGAGACAACGCGCACCATGCCGCAGACGTCTTCGGTGTCCGTGCTGGCAGCAACAAGGCGGATTCCATGTCCAGGGCCGTCGTCAACATGGGAGTCGCGCTGGAGAAGCTCAAGACGCTGCACAAATGGGTCCCTCTCCATGATGCGCCACGCATGGTGCAGTGGCTGGACTCGGTCTACCCCGTGTATGACAGCTACCTGGATGCCTGGAGACTTGGCTTCCAGGGCGTGATTGTCAACCTCGCCCCCGCGGCCGGCAAGACGGCCGACGAAGACTCTCTCGTGAATGCCATGGACCGGAATGAAGACGGCGATGTTCTCGACGAGAACGGCGAACGGGTCGATGTGGCGTATCTGCTGAGACGGCCGCTGGTGAGGATCAAGTGGATGCTCAAGTTCGCCAAGGTGAGACAGAACCATTGCTCCATGGACGAACGGTCATGCTAACCAACGGTGTGCGAAATTAGGGAGCCAATATCATCCTCGGCGGAGGCATTGCGCGGGATGTCGTCGACAGGCTGGAAGTGCTGCAGGACAAGGCGCGGCGGCGGCATCGCGAGGAAACAGCCCGGAAGGCGGACGAGGACGCCAATGCCACGGACACGACACGTGCGCGCAGTGTGCGCAACCTGGCAGCGCTGGACCATGTGCACATCGACCAGACACGGCAGGTCAGCGCCAAGGATTGGTTTGACCTGGACATGGTGCACTCCAACGGGCAGCGTCTGAGCTGCCAGGTCGAGCTGGTCTTCCGAGACAAGCCATCCGACCGGAGCGACCGTGGCGATGTCCTCATCCGCGAGACCGGGAGCGGCGGCCGCTCGTGGCTGCTGTTTCCGCCTTTCCACCTGTCCCAGCTCTCGGCACGCCCAGGCCCCGACAAGTGCTCGTTGGTGGTGATGGCCCGCGACGTCTTCGACGGGCGGGAATGGTACGAGCTCATGACGGTCTACGCCGACCACGAGGACACGGCGGCAGACTGGCTAGACATCCTGGGCACCGATCCGATCCCGCCGAGCGCGTCGGGCCAGGGCCCCGTCAAGGCCACGCAGCGTGTGCCTCCTTCTCCGCGGGCCGCGGCCGAGACAGACATTCCTCTGGGCGAGAGAAGAACAGCGGGGGACAAGTGGCAGCAGCAAGCACCAAAGATGCCCAAGAAGCCGGTCCGCTACCACAACCGGACGCCGTCCACGCCCAGCGCTCACACCTATTCCATGACCGACAGCGACCGGACAACCACCATGTCCACCACCTACTCTCGGTCCTCGTCCGGACAGCCACCGCTGTCACAGCTATCTTCGTCGTGGGAGTCTTCCTGGAACCAGTCGCCCGGCGACTCCACGCCGTCGGAATACAGCAAAACGATGCGGTCGTCGGCCGGGGCGCCTTTTCGCCAAGACGTACCCCCGGCACCCCCCATACACCACCAGCGCGTCCGGTCACGGTCGCCGCCGGTGCTCAAACCCCCGGTCGAGCCGAGTGCAGCGTCGCTGCGAGTCCGGCGCCGCACGTCGTCGCCGCTCAAGCACGAATTCCGTCCTTCTGACGCTTCGTCGGAGAGCGACTCCACCACGGACAGCGCCTCCGGGACAGAGTCCGACTCGTCCGACGACGATCTCGAGGAAGACGATGTTCCCGACGCCCTCCCAGGTATCAGCATCAGGAAGCCGATGCGCAGCTCTGTGGAGCCGGCCATGTCTGAATGCAGCATCACGCCTTCGCACTCTGCATCGCAGGCCGGACAGCCCAACCTGCGGACCGCGCCGATTTCCGAGTACACGCACCAGTTCATGGCTGCTATCTCGTACTGGTCCAACAAGAAGGGCATCTGGCGGGATCTGGGTGAGCCCATCAGCTCGGTCATTATTGCCCCGGGCCTGATTGAGGTCTTCTCTCCCGGCGCCGCTGTGGCAGACGTCAGACGCAGCCCCGGGCTGGCCGGAGCATCCGAGGTCGATATCGACGCTGGCACGCCACGACCACTCATTGCACTGGATCTCACACCGCTGGTCATGATCCGCCAGAGCACCGTGATTGACCTGGAGATCCGCTCTCCGGTCCGGTCTTACTCCAAGTACAACCAGCTCGATGCTGGCATCTTCCGTTTCCGCGCCTCCTCGCCCGCCGAGCTGTCCACGTTTTACGCCGCTGTGCACCAGTCCAGGATGAACAATGCCAAGTTCAAAGCGCTCGAGGAGGAAGCACGCTACCGATCCTTTGGACAGCAGGCCACCGGCGAGGAGGAAGGCAAGAGCCGGCGCCGGAGCTGGTTTGGTCGCAAGAACAGCTACAGGGCCTCTACGCGTGCACCCTCGCAGTCCCAGGGCAGCTCGTCTAGCGTTTCGGCCACGAGTTTCTTGAGGAAGCTGACCGGCGGCAACCTGTCCTTCAACATTGACCAATCCTCGGTGGACAAGCAAAGCGGCGCGGGCGGCGGCGGCCCCGGAAGCTTCTACACTTCGTCCGGTTCTTCGTCTCTGACAGGCAGCGCAAATACGCCACCGCGATCGCCCTCGATCAGCCTCGCAGACAGCGGCAGCCGAGGTGCCCAGGGCCTGGGATCGTCCGACATCAAGATGAGATGCCATCTGCAAATTGGGGCAAACAAATGGGAAGACCACGGGAACTGCGTGCTGAGCGTATCGCGACCGCCCCCGGGCGCAAGGCAGGAGCTGACCATCTACCACGGTCTTGAAAAGCGGGTGTTGGTGGTGTCTATCCCCAAGAAGGAGGTCGACAAGCCCCTGGTCATCCTCGACGTGGTCGTGGGCAGCAAGTGTTTCGCAAGGCTCGCGGCGCGGGGCATTGTCCTGAACGTGTGGGAAGCCCTGCGGGATGAACACAACCGGATCGGATCGGCGCCCGCCGAGGGTGCCATTGCCGGCCATGTCAAGAAATGGTGCTTCCAGTTTGCGAGCGAATCCATTGCGAGCTGGGTGTACGGGCTTGTTACCTCGGAGGTTGCCATCATCTAGAAGCGAGCGTCTCGACGTCGATATTTTCTCTATTATTTTTTCTGTTATCATCTTGCATGGGCTGTCTGGGGCATTGCGAGGGACATAACGATTCACGAAGCACACGATCTGGTCTCACAAAACCAAAACCAAGAAAAAAATATATATTCCGCCATTGTTTCTTCTTCTTTCTCTTTCTTTTGCTGCTGCTTTTTTTTTTTTTTTTTTGCTTTTGCTTCTTGCTTGTTGCTCAGCCCTTTTTATATGTCTCCTGTTCTCTCTACTTTCCTTGCGTCTGGGGTGGATGGGCATTTTGGATGGACTGCGGCAGTCCTGGATATATACAAAGATAGATACCCTGGGACGGGGGCGAAGTGCGTTTTTTGCCATTTCTGCATTGTTCATGGTTTGCCTGTTGATAGAACCTCTACTTTTAATTCTTATTGCATTACTTGTTGCTCCTGTGGACCATGTAATTACAGTGTACGAGTAATACTACTATAACTAATACTCACCCCATAAAGAAGAAGGCCGGTGACTAATCAACCATGATACACTAGTCCAACAATAGCTAGACAAGAAGCTGGCCCGTGCACGCTTCCCTCCGCCTGGGTCGCGTCGGCCTCGCTCTTGTCTGTCGCGGCCACAAAAAAGGGCGGCAAGAGTGAAGCGCAACTGAATCGCATCCACCAGAGTTCACCACTGCGCCTTCTGTTTGCACGAGTCCCGCGGCATTTCTTCTTGTCGGCCTCTTTGCACAAAAGCCATCCCACTGGACAAGCGCTTCCCCTTTTTTCGTCTTGTTCGCACGTTTCGACTACTCTGTGCCCCGGCGTCTCTCCCTTCGCTAGTTTCTCTTGCTAGCTGACTGTTTTGCGACCTTGCCAGCTGTACGCACCCCCCCCCTCCCCCCCAAAAAACGTTCTGCGACGACACAGAATCGAAGACCGAAGAAGACTATCCGAAATTGCATCCCACGCGCGGACACTCAAGCTCAGCATGGCCGACTATGCTTCTCTGAAGGTCCCTGAGCTCAAGAAGCTCCTGGGCGAGCGGGGACTGCCCCAGACCGGCAACAAGCCTGATCTCATTGCCCGTCTGCAGGACAACGACGCGGCCAGCAAGGCCAGCGCCAAGCGTAAGCCGACACAGCCGCTCTTGCCCTTCCCCCCAGCTCTCATCGCATGACTGACCCATGTAGCAGCCCCTGCCGAAGACGAGATCGACTGGGACGACGAGCAGCCTGCCGCCGCGCAGCCAGACAAGGCATCCGAATCCGCACCGGCTCCCGCCGCCGAGGAGACACCAGCCAAGCCTGCCGAGGCGCCTGTCGAGGCGCCTGCTTCTTCTTCTGCAGCAGCAGCAGCAGCAACAGACGCGCCCGCGTCAGAAGCCGCGAAAGAACCTGCCGCCGCCGCCGCTGCTGCCGACGCCGCCGACACCGCCGTCGCCGCAGACGGAAAGACGGCCGCGGAGGAGCAGGCTGCTGCCGAGGACGCCGCTGTCGCGGCCGGCCTCTCCCAGCACCTGGCTGCCACCGACGCCGACGAAGAGGCCAAGAAGCGTGCCGCCCGCGCCAAGCGCTTTGGTCTCGCGGACGAGCAGGACGAAGAGGCCAAGAAAAAGGCGGAGCGTGCCGCCCGCTTCGGCGTCGACTCGTCGGCCGTTGTCAAGGGCCTCGACGCCGCCCTGCCGGACCGGCCGCGCAAGCGCGGTCGCGAGGGCGGCGACCAGAACAACAACAACAGCCGGGATGGCCACCGGGACCACAAGCGGGCCACGCCGGACCGGCGCAACGGCGGCGGCGGCGGCGGTGGCGGCGGTGGTGGTGGTGGGCGGAACCGGCACCGCAACGGCCACCGGGGCGGCAACAGCAACAACAACAGCCGTGGCGACAGCAACGGTCAGCAACAGAAGCGGTCCAACTTTCTGGACGACCCAGTCGAGCGCAAGAAGGCCGAAGAGCGGGCGAAGCGGTTTGCCAGCTAGAAGCCCAAGAAGAAGAGGTTCTAGTTCTTGACAGATAAACGAGCTGTTCAAGGGAGAAGAAAAAAAAAACAGAAAGTGAAGCGGGCAAAGCGGGAAAGAAAGGAACACCCCCCCCCCCTTCCCTCCCTCTCCCTTTCACCCCTATCTCATATATGCTGTGTACAATTTCTCTGTTTTCACATGTCTGGTTCTCTGCGGAATTGCCTGTGTCTTGTTTGTTCGGTTGCCTTTTTTTATCTCTTTTTTTCTTGTTTCTCTCTTTTCCTTTTCTTCCCTCGGTTTCTTTGCGTTTTTAGACTACAGTGAAGCGCTATTCGCGGCCAGTCCGCAACAGCAACGAAAGCAAAAAAAAAAAAAAAAAAAAATATCAAAAAAGTTCGGCGTCCATTTCTTGTGTCTTCGGGTGGGACGGGGTGGTGTTGTCTGGCGGGCGTTGTCCTGGGCGTGTGGGTTTAGGTAACGCCCGTAGTGATGTATTTTAACACGCAGTGGTCTTTGGGTCTAGACGGAATATAACCAGGTAAACAAGTCTCAAACAAGCCCTACGATAAACCTGACATCTCATATCAACCGTGTATAAATGCACTTTCACCATATTCAAACAAGGAACACGATAGTGGTCATATAGAATGCGTTCTTTCTATGCTGGTGTCTGCCAAAGGGGTAGGGGGTATCTCCAAAAAGCTCAAGCGCCGCTCGGGCAAATAAACAGACAGAAGAACGCTAAACGAACAGACGCCATGCTGCATGAGCATTCCACGTGTAACCGGGAGCAGCGAGGGGAAGAAGAACCAAAGCAGCTTGTCTCTTTCCAAATCCAAATACCTCCACCCCATTCTTCGGGGAGCCTTGGTGCCACCCGAAAGAGCCCGTAAACAATGGGCCTGCATTGACAAATAGAACCGAAAAGCAAAGCAAAAAGAGAAGGTCGAAACCAGAAGAAGCGAAGGGCCGGAAGAAGCGGGGGGAAATAGAAACATGAAAAATAAGATGGAATGCAAATGAAAATGAAAATGCTCATTAGAGAATTGCTGGCAATTCAAATATGTCGACTTGCCGATGCATCATGCCCAGCCGAATGCACCCAGAACCAGAAAAAGAATAGGTAAGAAGAGAAGAGAGCCCCCTGTGCCCCGATATCTAGAGCCCCGTGAAGCCAGAGAGGGTCTGTATGAAATGCCGTGCTGTGTTTACCGGCATGCTGCTGTCTTTGGTGTACAATTTGGGGATTTCGCTCGACCTGTGTCGTTCGCTGGTCCGTGTCGGCGATCTGGCGATCTTGGAGGGCTTGCGCCCATTTTTTTCGTCTTTGCTGTTTTTATCAAACAAGAAAATAAAAAACCGGGAAAGAAACGGAAGAGAAGTAATAAACAAATAGGAAACGAGCGCGAAAACGAGCGCGAATGCAAATGTGCCTGCCTTCAAGTTCCGAGCTCCGCCTCTTCACACGCTGGCAACCCGTCGCACATCGGGTACCCGGGCGTAGCATACCATTAGTTTCAAGTTGGTCCTCCATGCTTCGCACTCTGCTAACAGCGCACGCTCCGTCCACATGTTGTTGTTGCTGGCACCATCCTTGGCTTCTCCGGGCACCTTGGAAATAGACGCTTCGCCATAGCATCGGCTATGCCACCACCGGCCGACCCGGGCCACCATGTTTGTGATGCTCTCATCAGCCACCGGACTGTTGTCGCTGATCATCTCTGCCAGGCTGCGCTCGTCCTTCTTGGGTTTGGATCCAGCCAACTTCTTGGAGCTGCTGCTGCTACCAGCCTCGCTGCTAGACCTGGGAATGTTGCTTGCCACAGGAACACCAACACGGCAAGACTTGACATCGGTATAGCCCTTGGTGCCCAACAGGCGCAGAATGAGGTCTGCCGTGGAGCCAAGATGGGTATCTGGAGATTGCGTGTGGATCTGCTCCTTGAGACGCCGTATCGCCCTCCGTGTGCGGTTGCCCATATTGTTCAGGTCAAAGTCGAGCACAGATAGTTCCAGGTAGCCCCCAGGCTTCAAAACCCGACGGGCTTCACTGATGATGTTCCTGTAGTGGCTCTCGGGAGCAGCAGCAGGAAACCGATAGACCACAGTCGTGAATATTTCCGACTGGAAAGGCAGCTTCTCGGCGTACGACTTGTACTGAATCTGGTGGTGGTTGGGTGGAGTGAGCGGAAAGGCGGTCCCGCCGTTCTGACAATCGACAGGCAGAGGAGGGCGCGGCGAGAGATTGAAGAATGTCGCCGCAGGATACGTCTCTGCTGCGTAGAAAGACCAGTCGTCGTTTCCAAGTCCATCGAGAACCAAAACGGAATGGCCATTGGGCGGGCTCACGACGGGAACCAGGTCATCGCGCGCAGGGCTGAACAGGACATGGCCAAAAGTGAGCCACTTGCTCACGGTCATCGAGCCGACCCGAAGGTTGACCTGCGAGGTAGGCGAGTTGTCCTCAGATACCTGGCTGTACACGCTGCTGTCAGAAACCCGCATCTTTGCCCGTACACTGCGTTGGGACGAGGCGCTGCTCCGTTGCGATGTCACCGGTTTCCTCCCCGAGCTGCCGGCGCTGCTTCGATCGCCATATCCGGAAACAAACTCGGAAACCGAAAATGGAGTCGATGGGTCGGCAGCCTCCGCGGCCTGCGTCACCATATCAGAGCTGTAGACGCTCGAAGGTACGGGCGGGCGATCGGCACGGACGGTTTCATCGAGGCTCCTGACTTGAAGGTGCACTGCAACATTCGGTGGCTCCAGCGGCAGTTCGGGCGCAGGCACTTTAGCCTTGCTCTCCTTGGCTGTTGCCGTTGCCGTTGCCGTGGTCTCGGCTGCGAGGGGTGCAACAGACCCTTCAAGGTGGAACGGCATGCCGTGCGAAGAGGTTGCAGATTGCGGAGCCTTCACAGCCTCGTCTCCAAGAAGGTCGTTGTACTCGTCCCATATCTCGTCTTCGACCAAGGGCGCGCCTGGATGTGGCACCACAGCGGTAGCAGCAGCAGCGAAACTGAGCATCCCTGAGCTGCTGGACGTTGTGCACGAAGTGCTCTGGGAATTGTTTCGTGGAGGGAAGGCAAGAAACTCGCCGCCCGTGTCAATGCGGTCTCCGTCAAAGGCGGGGCCGCGCGACAAACGGTGGGACGGTGCGATATGGTCCGCAGAGCTACTCGTCAATGTCGAGCCGTCATGCACGAGGTCGGGGGTTGAAGGCTTGGGCGGTGATAGGCCCTTGGCGACAGACTGTGTGTCTAGGGAGTCTGGAAGAGAGGCCGGCATTTGCATGCTTGCACGTTTGAACGGTCGCGAAAAGCTCATTGGTGACGTCTTCTCGGACCGCGCACTGACAACCTTTGGTATCCTGCCAACTTGTGGCAGTCTGCTAGGACGGAGCGGGTTTCTCGCAGGAGGTTGCGAAGGGCGGCCGTCATCATGGCGCGCATGCTGTTGTTGCGAGGGCGGTTGTGAGGGTTGGCGATCTACGACAACGTCGACCGGTTCTCTCTGTTGCTGCTCCTGCTTCTCCTGCTCCTGCTTCTCCTGCTTCTCCTGCTGCCGGGCCGGCCCTGGCAGCTTCGACGTAGGAGATATCTGATAGAAGATGTGCTGTCGTGACGAAGACGACGATGGTGTGGAAGGAAGCACGGCCTGTGGGTGTGACGGCATGCTCTCAGCTAGGCCGGACTGGCCAGTCGATGGACGCCTTTGCCTTTCTGGTGATTGGGGCGGCCATACATGGGCTTCTCGAAGCACGTCCTCCACGTCGATCATGTCGCCATCCTCAGCCTCAGAAGAGTCTAGCATCGTATAGAATGCCACCGGCTTTGCTTCGTGCACTGCAAACTTGGTGTCAACAGTGACCGCGACCGTCGAGGCCGACTGCGCCGTCTTCTTTGCCGAGGCCGGCTGGCTCTGGGAGCGGCCAAACAGGTTCCATTTGCGAGGCGATCTCGGTCGCTTTGTGAGCTTCTTGGCCGACGGGGCATTGCTGCTAGCGTTCGAGCCCTTTCGGCCGCGGGCAAACTCAGGGCGAACCTCGAGGGCAGAGTCGTCAGACATGATGCTCGCATCCAGGCTGGTGACAGAGGGGTTCAGTCCGCTCTGCGGCTTCTGCACAACGATGGGCCTAGGCAGGTGGATTTGGGACGTGTCTGGAGACTGCAGGCGCTGGACAGACCGTCGGAAGGCCAAAGTCGAGTGCATCATCCCCGCCTCCGAGTCGCTGCTGTCAGAGGGCCGGCGAAGTCGGCTGTTCAGCGGCGAGGCTTGACGGGGTTTGCGGGGCATTGCCGACGGCCACAGCGTATTGCGGCCTTCCCTGGGAGACAGGGACACCTGGGAACCGTTGCGTGAGCCCGAGCTTGGCCCACGCAGCCCGAGCCCGATGCCGCTGCCGGCACCAATACTGGCGCTGCTTCCGGTCTGGCTCTCGTGACTCTCGGCGCGACTCGAGATCGAACCAGTGTTTCTGTTCTCGATGATCTCACCGCCAGAAATCACAACGGGGCTGAGCCGATCACGCAGAAACGGGTCATCTTGAGGCTGCGAGCTGTTCAGACTCTCGTGGGATGACTGCGTGCCGCGAGTGAGATTGCCAGTGCTCGTGCTGCGTCGACGACTTGCGCCGAGACGCCCATACCCCTCGTGACCGGTACCTGCAGCAGGCCCTTTTCGAGACGCTTTCTCTTTCTTATCGGCAAGGTGAGCATTGTCCGAAGCCGCAGCAGCTTTGTTTCGACGGCTAAATAAAGGGAAGCGGGTCCGGAAGTTGGCAAGGCTCGGGCTTGGAGTCCGTGTCGCCCGACCTGGTTCGGTAGAGCGTGCCCGATGCGGTTCCTCTCGAGATGTGCTGCTGGAGCTGGTGGCAGCCGAAGGCGCAGGTGCAGCTGCAGTTGAAGAAGAAGAAGACGTCGCCGCTCCGCCCTGATTCGTGGGGAGGTACGATGAGGGCGGGCGTCGGGGTCTGCCCTGGTCAGCATCTGCTGGCAGCCGTGTCTCGTGCGTCCGCTGACTGTTGCTGTGCTGTTGGTGGTCCGGGTCAGAAGGCGGTGGCACGGAGGCAGAGCGAAGGCTGACCCGCCGGTCAGCCAACGTGGTGGATGTGAGATTGCTTTGTATGACAGGCAGTGAAATGCCCAGCTGGGACTGCAAATCAGGCGTCCCGTCTCTGCTCGGTCTGGTTGGTGGCCTCGGTGTTGACCGTGGCGAGGTGACGGCTTGCGTCTTTCCTCGCAAAGTGCTGCTCGATGCGGAAGCCGAAGAAATCGTCATTATGCTGTCGGATGGGCGTGCAGGCGGGCCTGGTCGGTACGGTGCCTCACTTTCGCCCTCCGACTTTTTAAACTTCTGCGAAGACTTTCGTGGTGGAGGCGTGGGCGGCAAAGGCGGCGGTCTCTTCTTCTTCTTCTTCGCGTCCCCATGCTGGACAGTGCCGTTCGACGACGAAGACGACGAATTCACTGATTCTCGGATGGCCGACAGAGGATGAGCGCTTGTGCCCTGGTCTTTGGGAGCGTCGTTCCCAAAGCTCCCGGCACGTCCGCGGCTGCTGTGTCTCGACCGTGCAGCCGACGGAGACCTCACCGAGGATATGACGCTAGGGGATTGAGACGCAAACGATGTCGGGGTGGTATCGCGGCTGTAAGGACCCTGTGCAGGCGACTCGGAAAACCGGGTGGATGGACTGGCGCTGACGCCACTGACCAGGCTGCTCGCGCCGGAGAACTGCGGAGTGGTGGCGGGAGGAAAGTTGTGGGTGGAGAGCCTGAAGAACACATCTGGCTGAGATGCGTCGGTGTTCGCTGGGTCCGAAGGAACCGTCTTGATGTTTCGGTACCTGTCCAGCTCGGGATAGATGGTTACGGCGTGCGTGGCAGTCGTCTCGGCCTTCTTGACCTGGCGGTGCTCTGCCGGGCTTTCAGAGAGACCGAACGTGATGCCGAGAGGCGTCTGTGAGCGGGATGTCGACGTGGCTGGGCTGGCGCCCCTGGGGATGCTGCGGGATTTCGGCTTCTCCGAGCGGCCGCTGCTGGCCGTGGCACTCGGCGAGGTGCCGGAGAGTTTCCGGCGGAGCGCAGTGCTGGGCACGCTGCTGCTCGCTGCTGCTCCGCTGGACGCGGAAGTAGATGTGGCGACAGATGCATTTCGCGAGCGACTCGAAGAGGATGATGTGGACGCAGTAGACGAAGAAGCAGCCAAACCAGGTCCGACTTGGCTTGAAGAGCCGATGATCGAGCCCCACGACTGGGACTGGTGTGTTAGGGGAGGGCGTGAATGAGAGGTGCTGCTTGTATTAGACGGCCCTCTTGACGTTGAGGACGTTGCAACTGATTTCGTTTGGGGAATCCTGCTCCCGGGTGTTGGGCGGCTGGCAGAAGACGAGGACGAGGCAGCCGGTGTGCGGGTCCTCCTTGGCTGGCCCGGTTGCCTGGCTGAGGGTCTACTGCCGACTGTGTCTTGTGAGGTGCTGTTATCTGCCCTTCTCGGCCAGGCTACCTCAACTGAGCCGGGAGGGTATATTATGCCAGAGCGAGAAGACGCCATGGTGAGCCAACGTCATGAACCCGAGACTCGCAGGAGTTGGCATGGGTAACCATAACAGGTATGTGCGGTTGTGTCTAGCCTGTCATAGCAGTGAGGTTCGGGAGCAAGGCCAGACAAACCTGGCTGTGGGTAGATGGTCAGCACAGAAAGCGTCCAGCGAAAGAAAGAAGGAAGCAATGCAGCGTCACGAACCCTGGCAGTCTAGGTATTGAGTTGGAAATACTAGTTGGAAATGCCAGTGGGCGGGGGGCTGTTAGACGCCTCCCATTCAACGAACGAGGAACTGTCGTGAGGTCTTCGAGAAAGAGGTGCCGTCGACAGGAGAAGAGTGCCAAGTATGACAGGCCGTGAAACCAGAAGTGTGTATTTGGCTGAGCAGCTAGGAAGTTGAAAATAGAGAGGGTATCAAGTTGAGGCAGATGTGAGAAGAAAGATCAGAGAAACGGGAAATGGGATATTAGACGATGAGTAAGAAGAGAGTAGTACCGAGACCGAGATATGAAAGAGTCACGAAGAGTGGACAAGTGAAAAAAGATAGAGAAAAGGAAGGCAAAAGACGATGACAGGGGTGGGTAGGTAGACGTAGCAGAGTAGGGAAAAAGAAAGTAAAAATGTCCGCCAGAGGGAACAAACCAAAATGGAATAAAGGAGGGCTGTGAAGAGGAGGGCAAAAGGTGTAAGTAGAAGCAAAACGTAACAATATGGGGCATTCAACGGTAGTCAGTTGTGGGAGGGGGGGGGGRGGGGGGTTGAATAGACGCGTGAGGTAGCTTCGGAGCAGGACAGGCGAGAAAGGAGAGGCGAGAGGCCGCTAGCAAACAGAGAAGGTGGTGTCGAGGTTGGATGGTGTGGGTGGCCGTCGAAAGGGTGGTGTGGTGGGCGTTTATTCGAGGAGAGGCCGTTTCGGTGTAAGGGCCGGGTTGGTGTGTCGTCCAGGACAGTTGAGAAGGCGGAGCTAAGCAGCAAGAAGAAAGCAAAGACGCAAGGAAGAAAGCAAGGAAGCAGATATGCAAGTAAGAAAAGAGGCCGAGCAGCAAAAGAAAGCAAAGCAAGATAAGAAGCGCCGGGCTCCAAGCTGGGAGGGCGAAGGGCCGATGCGAGACCTAGTGAGCAAACTCTTAATACGAGAGAGTCTGTTTCAGAGTTGCCAAAACTGTCAAGACCAAGGTGAAGCTGGTTGAGGCAAAAGTTGAGAGGGAGGAGGGCAGAAGTAGGACATGGCTGCGGAGGAGTAGTCGTATATAGGACGGTCTACACGGAGAAGACCAGAAGACAATCGACAGGGGTTGCCTTCTCGAGAGGATGGAAGGGTAGGGGTAGGAAAGAGGGAGGAGACGGGCAGGGGTCCCAGAGAAGCCCACCAGATTCCACCGACAGGGGTGGCCGTGCTGTCACCCATGACTGAGATATCACAGATGGAGATCCAGAGGCGGCCAGGAATAGCAGGCAAGCAGCAGTGGACAGCAGTGGGCAGTAGTGGACAGGCAGGGTTGCTATGCGTGGCGCTGCCGAGGCGTTGGGGGCCAGTCATCGGCGAGGCCTATGGCAAAGTGCAGACCGATTCTGGGGCTCCGCTGGCCGAGTCAGGTGTTCCATTTCTAGGCTGTCTCTGGCTGGCAGCCGTCGAGATTGGCCAGAGGGCGTCCGCGCTGTTGACCGACAGCCAGCCACGGGCAGGACAGCCATGGCTTGCAGGCTACGCAAGCCACGAGGAGACGACGAAGAGCCAGAAAAGAAGAGGGCTGGCAGGGTCTGTGGAGGAGAAAATGGACCATGAACCAAGTCGTGGATGCAGACACAGACGCAGGCAGCCAGGGCCAAACAGCCAAACAGCCAAAGCCAAAGGACCAAAAGAACCAAAGAAGAGTGGACCAGACGGGCAAAGGATGGCGGCGAGGGGGGCAAAAGCAGACTGACAGCGGGCGACAGCAGGCGACAGCTACTGGATGTGAGCGAGCAGCGTGGTGGAGCAGCCGTGGAGGTTTATTTTTGTGCTGTGTGGTTTCTGAGGTATTGTGGATTCGTGTTGAGTGGTTGGGTGGTTGAATGTTTTTTTTTCTTTTCTTTTTCTTTTGTGGTTTCTGGCTTTCCAGGTGGGGTTTGCGTGCTCGGCCGCAACTGAGATCAGTCTTTGGAGAGTCCTTTTTGATTCCTTGCTTAATCCCTTGCTTAATTCCTCCTCTTTTATCGGTTATCACTTTTGGCCCGTTCAACCCCCCCCGCCTGCACACGCTGCGCCCTGGTTGCTGCATATGGCGAGGCCCTATAGGAGGCTGAAGATCCAGCTTGCCACCGCCATTGGCCGCACCATCCTGGAAGCCGCCCAATGGCGCCATGCCTTCTTGGGAAGCCTAGCATGGGCGGAGCAACAAGCAGGCCAGTGGAAAGAAGAGAACCAGCACAAGAACGAGAAGACAGAGACAGAAAGAACGAGATCGCCCTTCCTTCCCATCTTGGGACACCACACGCGCGCACAAGTGCCTGCGGAGTCTTGCGCTTACTCGTGCTGCGTGAGGAAGGAGCGGTGGCCGAGATATGAGGAAGGAGCGACCACGAAGACTTTCCGAGCACGTTGACCGCACCGAGACCGACTAGTAAGGACCTTGCACGACGGTTGGCAGACAGGGAGAACAGAAGAGGCAAGACCCCATGGTGGCGGATAGCTGTGGAGAACACAGAGGCGCCGCCCCACCTGACTGGCGACGGTTTACGGAGCTGCATTTAGCGCAGAGTCAATCCAGACAATGAGAGTCCCTCCCCCCCCCCTCCAGTCTCCTCCTGTATCGTGTCGCCTACGACCCTTTACTACCCATCCAGCTCTCGCACAGAGCACTTTTGTTTCTCGTGTTCTGTCTCTGACTGTCCCCTCCTGTTGCATCGCGATCAGTCCCCTCCGCTGCGGCGCCAGGGTTACTGGTGCAGCATCCGCCTGCATGTCTCGCAAGACGTTGCATTCAAGTCTCGCTCTGCACAAGCCGAGTGGCCGCTGTGGTGACGATCGACCAAGGTTTGTGTGGCGGCGTGCAGCAGCGTGACCAAACTTAGCCAGAAGTACCCGCTCCCGAGACTCTGCCAGACACTCACACAGAACGGAGCACGGCCTGCCAGATACGGCGCAAGATATACTATATACGTAGTAACTATGTGCGGAAACCTGAGATATGACATGCGTCTGCACTGCACCCTACCTAGCACGTCCTCAGCACATCCTCAGCACACGGCGGCTTGTCGATCCCAACCACTGGCTGCTACCAGCCGTTCCCTCTTTTGTCTTTTCTCCACAGGGCATGGTGCTCACAGAGATTTTCAACTAGGTGACGCCGGAGTGGACTTTTCTGCACACAGACGTCCAACTCTAAACAGCAAGCATCGGCAGAGGTATCCCTCGCCGCAATACGGTAGGGAGAATACTCTTGAGCTTGTTAGTCTCTTGCCCGTCTGACCCTACCAACCACTAACTAGGCAAGGCCCGGTAGCCCACGGGGACTAACAGCCAACGGCCTCGTCTGGTGTTTGTTCCCATCACGTTGAGAACGGGAATCCTTCGCATGCCCGGACCATTGTTTCGCTGTCTCCTGAACCACGCGAGAGAGAGTGGCAGAAGAGAGAGACAAGGACTGTCATGCGAGGGGTTTCTTGCCTACACAATCAGCGAGTCTGATGTGATTGGCCGGCATACCCCGGGCGGCACAGAACACGGAGGCAGCCACACCCATCTGGCAATTGTCATTGGCCAGTAGCCTCTGAAATTCGTGATTTTTCGACCAATCAGAAAAATTGGCTCCACTTGGCCACCACCACCCTGAGAGAATGACAGTGCGAAAGAAACGTGCCGCTCTCAAGGTCTGTGCTGCTTTGTGTATCTTTTCGTGTCGCTTTTTTCGAGTCGCTGGTACCAGTCCTCACCTCCTCTCACCAAGCGGGCCTCGTCTTCATCCAACACCCTCGGCCGGCTCGCCGCAACAAGAAACCCGGCTCAACTCTGGACGTACTTGCCCTGCACGTGAGCCAGTCCTACTACGTCTTGTCTCGCATTCAGTGCGACTCTCCAGCGGCTCGCCTCTGTATTCGCCCCGTGTCCTCTCCTAACGAGTCTGGGATTGGCTCTGGCAAAACGGGTGGAAACTCTCAACGAGCCTGCCCTGTTCTTCCTCTCCCTCTTGCTCCCTCGATTCTGCACAAGCTCCGCACAGCTGGGGACGACCCTTGCTGCGATCGGCCGGGAGGCTTGGCCGCTGCTGCGAGAGCTGAAAACCATTGTCGATATTGATGCGTTGGCACCGTACACAAGCCATGCTTTTCAGCGTCGGCAAGGAGTCAGCCACAGAAAGGGACCATCGAGGCGCAAATGCGACCGGGTCGATGCAGCGCCGTTTTTTGGCGACCCAGTCTTCTGGGAATGGAAGAAATTTTGGCAGGTTTCCAGAAGGCTGCCTCCCAAAGGAGCCAAACCCCAGGCGGGTTACATGCGAGATTGGGGCTGTCCATCTTTCTGCGCCGTCCATCTACATGCTATTAGTTACGTGGTATCTGTGCGCTAGCCAGAGCGGCTCATCCATGTCGCTTGCTGCATGTCGAGCGCTTGCTGGGACCTTCTGGCGGTCTGCCGGATTCACCGTCGCTGTCACCTAAATATTCGTTGCAGATTTTTTGGGGACAGACTTTTCGTCTTCCTTGTTTCTTCCGGATTCCCTCCCCCCCTCACCTTGCTTCTACTATTTTTGCATCCTGGCCATTGCCGAGTTTCGAGATCTGCATCTCTCCATATTCTGGCTGCACTTCGCCACCGCATCTCAGGAGGCGAAAGCCGAGTTTTGCTGATGTGTTGGCGATGTGGTTGGATGCGCGGCACAGGCAGCCTCTGAGCGAGGCAGTCTGCCAGGCAAGGGCATGGAAAATATGGAGACAAGAAAACGGGCACCCGCCAGCCCAAATCTGCCTGCGGCCTGATGCCTGGCTGGGAATATCTGCAGGATGGTGGTCTTGGTATCGTTGGTTTCTAAAAGGACATCCCGAAAGGTCCTTCCGGGGGCATATTTTTTTTTTTTGGTGCTTCTCTATTATTGTCAGGGTTTTTTTTTTTTTTTTTTGCTCGCCATCTCGCTCTCCCTGCTCCCCCCTTCGCACACTCCTTTTTGCTCCCGGCTCGTCGACCCATCGTGCACAAAACGGCACGTTTTGCCTGGCCTCGGCCTCCAGCGAGCAGGGGTCTTCGCCGCCGTCATTGGATAACCAAATCTGCAGTTGGTCTGCGGCGAAACTACTGGCGGCTGCGAGGTTGCATCTGGGCGACCGTTTTCCGTCGTCCTCTTTCTTAGCACCGGCCATTATGATAACGTGATCGGTCTGTAGGACACCGAGTGCGTCTGCTGCCTCTGCGTTTGCCTCTCCTCTTCAAGCAGCAGCCGTCCGAGTCCGGTCGACCTGTTGGCTTTCCGTTGGCTTCCTGTTGGCTTATTGCTGGCTTATTGCTGGCTTCCTGCTGTACTCGCCTAAGCCAATGGCCAGTGCCATTGACTAGCATCGCTCCAGCCCGTCTCGATGTCCGGGGCATAGACCCCTCTTATGTGCATGCTCGCTTCACCTGGTGGCAAAATCCTTCCAGGTCGCTCCTCACGCTTTCTGCCGGCCCTCTCTTGCCCCCTTCACTAAGAAGACCGTCAGCGCAAGTGCATTTCGTCTGTGGACCGGCCGTGCTAAGCTGGCCCTCTGTCAGACAGCTTCCCTGTCAAGCGGAATTGACAAGAAAGGAGGTGGAGAGGAGGAAGCTGTTTTTTCAGCCATCTGGTCTTTCTCTCGAGGACACCCTAATTTTGTCCTGGTCCCGACAGTCCGGATTGGTGTGAGACATGCAGCCGTCGTCAGCCTCAGCTTAGCCAGTGCTCTCTCTGCTTCGCACGCCAGCCAGTCGATGCATTTTCCTGTCCCGATAAGCCCAACCAACCATCGTTGGTATGCTTTCTTATTTTTGTCCTCTTTTCCCCTTTTCAACACTACGAAGGCCGCCCTCTGTCTACACTTACCCCCTTTTGGTCCTGCAGCGGCTGTCTCTATGACAAGAAGGCTCTAGTATCTTTAGACAGCAGGATTCTCCCTTGAAGAAAAGCAATCTTCAACTCCTGTATGGGCCAAATCTCAAATCACGCGGCGTATCCACATGGGCATATGGCGTTGGCTTTCTGGAACAAATCGGCGAATAACAGCTGCCGGTAGGGCTTAAGTCAAGTCCGCAACCGGCCCACGGCGTGCTCTTTGGTGTAAGTTGATCACTGGTCCCAGTGACCGTGGCCAGGTCCTCAAACCTGATTTGTTTACGTCTTTGTCTCATCTACAATAGCTGCGCCTGGTTGTTGCGTGGCCTGGATAAGTTGCCGTGTTGTCTCTCCAGATCATCACTTTCAGACAACAATTCGCCACTGCGAGTTGCCAAGTCATCGACTATCCTCCTGACCGAGCGGATTAGCCATCTCTAATTGCGAACCCACCCAGAGTGTTGCAGGCCAGAGTTAACCCTTCTGCGGTGGCTCTGTTTGCTGCTGCGGTGCTCACATTTATTTCTTTTCTTGCTCTCACTGGTAGTCACTAGCTGTTATGTGGATGTTGACTGTTTGGCTCTCCCTATCTCTACATCTCTGTGTATATCCAGCACTGTTGGGGGGGGGGGGGCTTTAGAAGATAGGGGAAAACAAAGTCGCCTCCCGGCTCCCGGTCCTGGCAAGTCAACTGATCCATGATGTGTCTGGGGAAGAACGATCCGCGCCGGCCACCAGCGGGAGCATCGGCATGGGACGAAGAAGGCGGGCAGAGGCCAGGTGCCCATTGTTTCCTCCGCTGACACACTACGTGTACGCCACTGCTGCTCCATCACTTCCGTCTAGCTCGCACGCCGTGGCAATCCAGCGCTGGGCAGACAAGCTCACCTTGACCACTCAGAAGCCAACTTTCGACTTGTACCTGTCACACTCTGTAGTATGTGGGGGGGGGGGGGGTGAACACGGCCGGAGCACACACTTCCTCACACGATGCCCACCATTGAACCAGGAGACCCATCGGAAGGCTCTCGGTCTTACTTTCTGCTACCTCGAACCATTTGTTTGGGCGGACAAGTCCAATAATAGCCAGGCGTGCCTCTGCCGGACTGCTTCGTGACCGAGAAAAGTATTGTTCGCAGTTATTAGTTATTGGTCCTTTCGAGTATCTCCAAGGTTCCGTACTGGCACCAAATAGTCACATGTGGATATGTACAGGAACGCAGAGAGTGAGCTGCATGTAGCCCGCATTTGCACACGAGCGTATGATTTGTGATGCCGAGAGCCGGGAGAACCGTGCTGATCTAGGGGAGGGGACAAGTGTGATACGTTGTAGTCGATGCCATAGAATGGCCAGATGCCTAGATTGACATGTCCATACTTGTGAATATGGGGAAGGCATGCATGTACCGGGATGGTGAGAGATAAGACTTTCCCAAACTATAACGATATTTTGACTCGTGTTCGGGTGGTCGTCCTGTACTGGCTGGGTGTTTTGTTTACCGACCAAGTTGCATTGGCAAGCAGAGATGCAATGCCATTTTTCAGACGAGACCTGACAGATGTCTGCTTCCCTACACTCATTCTGGAGAACGTATATTCTGTGAGCGTACAGCCGTGTCCTACGAATCAAACACGGATGAGCTGGTCGAAGCAGTCACACAAAGGGACACCAGGGAAGATGGACAATGATGGCAAATGGAAGACCGACCAAGACCACACAAAGCAGACCTGTGCAGAGCCGCGTGACTCCATTGTCATCATGACTTTCCCATTGTGTGAAGCTCTAATGTGCCTCGCCATTTCTTGTCTATATTTTATTCTCCGTTCTTGATATTTCCTCGCCAGTTGTCGCTTGTGCATTCCTACTCATATCACTGAGTTATTTGATCACAGAATGCGAAGCACCTGGGCACTGCTACTTACTCTACGTAACTAATAATACTGTAATTCCTCGCTTGCTCGCCATCTTGTCGGACAGCACTAGTTGTGGTCTGTCCTAATGGGCAAGACATCAAGTCAGAGTGCAACATCATCTTCACGAGGTTGGCAGCGAGGTTCTCCCCAGATTTGGGCGCTATTTATTGGGGGCTCCTTGATTTAGCGCCACCAAATATACAGCTCACTAGCCTCGCCGCTGCCGAAAGCCAAATACCCTGAAAAGCAGCCACAAAACGCTGGGGCTCAATAAAAATGGGCGGGTTATTGCAATGGCTGCTTAATATTCTGTGTTGAAATGGCTTGATATTACCAGCCATCTAACCCGGGAATTATTAGGACTGCCCGGCATCTGGACTGACCTATCCCATGGCCGCACCAATTGCTCCCCGTCTCTTTCGCTGCCTCCTTCCACTCTAGTCTTTGCCCAGACCACGCCGACCACGCCGCATCGCCCGTCGCACCGCACGAGATCCAGTACGCGGCAGCTTGTTTCCTTTTTTTGGGGCTCCTATTTTTCTTTTTTCGGTTTGTGCTCAGCCCTTGCAACGCTGTCCAGCCTGACACGTGCCTTCCTGAGTTTTTCGTCCATCTGCATGCACTCTGCGTGGCTTTTCGCAGCTTCCGCATATTATCTCGCTTTCGCATGCTGTGCCCATCTCGCCCATTCCCTGTTTTTCACGGCACGCCGTCTTCACGTTCTACACCACCCCTGGCGCGGTGCTCGACTTCCTCGATCCTCGACGACCTCCTCCACAGGCCCAGCCACGGCTTACCTTCCACGGCCAGCTCTTCAGGGTCACGTCCTCCAAGCTGCTGCTACCTCTCCTGAATCTGCACTTCGAGCCTCCATTTCGAATCTCCATCCCGAAATCTCGACCCGGCCCTGTTGTGCTCTGCTGTCCAATGGGAAGATGATGACGACCTCGTCGACTGGTGTCTGTCCCAGCAGCTCGCATCACTAGCTCTCTCTCTCTTTTCTTTCTCGCCGCCTTCCTTCCTTCAGCTGCGTCCCCGACCCCGATCCGACAGCAGTATTACACATACTCCCCCCCATCGTGCAGACATTGAGAAACGGCTCCCGTGCTGTAGCTCCCCTGCAGCTGCCCGTTGAGGACATCGGCCGTTGATCCTCACCCCAGAGGCTCTACCAACCATCACCAGCCATGGCGCGGCGCATTGTGAGTTTGTTGTGTTCTCGTGGTCTTTCTCCGAGCTAGACGAGGATCTCTGCCGCTCCCCATTTGCCCGAGCATCCTGTTGGTGGTCAGTCCGCCAGTTGGCCAGTTTGCATCATTGCTGACGTCTTTTGCCTCGTCGCACAGTTCCGCACCGCGATGCAGTTGTCTGCACTCGGCATCTTCGCCCTCGTTGTCGTCCTCCTCCTCGACCGAAACTACCGCGTCCTGCCAAACGCCATCCACGACTACCTCCCCCAGCACTACCATGGCTTGGTGATCACCGACATACGCATCACCACATGCTCGTCACTAAACGTGTTTTCTTCCTGCAAGCTCGACACAGACGTCTGGCACCGCATCGAGAAGGACCTGTACCTCGGCAAGAGCATGTCGCACGGTTTCGTGCACGTGCAGCGGAAGAAGGAGGAGGAGCTCCTGCCCGACGATAAGATCGTCGTGGACGTCGCCGTGGGCCGTCTGGACCCGGGCGCCAGCGTCAAGGGCCAGGAGGACGAGCGGTGGGACTCGCGCGGCTCCGGCCTGTGGGTGAAGCGCGCCCACAAGAAGCACGCCGACGACACCAAGAATGCCGTCACCGCGGTCGACGTGCTGTTCGGGGACGACGCCGTCGAGGCCCGCGATGGCTGGGCCATAAAGGGCACGCCTCTCCTGCTCGACAGTGGCTCAAGCATCCCGGCCGCCCACCTCACCGTGCGCAAGGGCAGCCACCAGCCGCCCACCAAGCCGCGCCCGCGCATCCACGACAACGGCAAGTTCAAGATTGTTCAGCTGGCCGACCTGCATCTCAGCACCGGCGTCGGCCATTGCCGCGACGCCGTGCCCGACACGTACAACGGCGGCAAGTGTGAAGCCGACCCGCGGACCCTGGACTTTGTGGTGAAGATCCTGGACGAGGAGCGGCCTGATCTGGTGGTTCTGAGCGGCGACCAAGTCAACGGGGAGACGGCCCCGGACGCACAGTCGGTGAGTGGACGTTTTTGACAAGGAGGCTTTCCGTTCTCTGCCTTTCTTTCCCTAGTGTCTTTTCCTTCCTTCTTTCTCTCCTTCTTTCTTTTCCATTTCTCTTTTGCACGATTCTTCCTTCTGCCCACCTATATCGCTAACAACACTCTGCGCAGGCCATCTTCAAGTACGCACACCTCCTCAGCAAACACAAAATCCCCTATGTCGCCATTTTCGGCAACCACGACGACGAAGGCTCGCTGCCCCGGGCTGCACAGATGGCGCTCATCGAGACACTGCCCTATTCGCTCTCCCAGGCCGGCCCCGACCACGTCGACGGCGTGGGCAACTATGTTGTTGAGGTGCTGGCGCGCGGCACGTCGTCGCACTCGGCGCTCACGCTGTACATGCTGGACACACACGCATACTCGCCCGACGAGCGCAAGTACAAGGGCTACGACTGGATCAAGCAGAGCCAGATCGACTGGTTCCGGCAAACAGCCCAGAGCCTCAAGAAGAGCCACCAGGAATACACACATATGCACATGGACGTATCTTTCATTCACATTCCAGTACCGGAGTACCGCGACCCCAGCTTGTTCTTTATGGGCGACTGGAAGGAGCCCCCAACCGCGCCGAATTTCAACTCCAAGTTCCGCGACGCCCTCGTTCAAGAGGGCGTTGTGATGGTCAGCTGTGGACAGTATGTTTTCCCTGCTTCCTTGCAACATTTTCTTTTTCCCTGAGTAGAGTTTTCTTTTATTTTTTCAGCCTGTTATATCTCACCATCGTCTATCTTCCTTTGCGGGCTAACAGTAGTATCAGTGACCACGTCAACGAATATTGTGCTCTGTCGGTGGACGACAAGAAGTCGCCAGCACTATGGATGTGCTATGGCGGCGGCGCCGGCTTCGGTGGCTACGGTGGCTACGGCGGCTTCCTGCGCAAGATCCGCGTGTTTGACTTTGATATGAACGAAGGCCGGATCTCGACATGGAAGCGGGTCGAGCACGGCGACGTTGACAAGCGGCTGGATGTGCAGATCCTCGTGGATGCCGGCAAGCCAGTAGCGCCAACAGAATAAGCGTGCATATGAGCGCCTGGGAAAGTGCTTTCCGGCCTGGTTCATTCCAGTGTTTCTGAGTTTATTGGATTTCTGGATTTTCGCCGGTCTTGTCTTATTTTTTTTTGTACTTTCTTTTTGCTGATGTCCTGTTCTTCTCTTGTCCTCTTATCCCATCCTCCTTTTGTTCATTCTCCATCATCCCTCTTCATTCCCCTTTCCCCATGTTCCCCCACGGTTCTTGCATTGTCTGGGCGTTCTTGTTGATGATCTATGTTCAACTTTTCCCCTTCCATCTTCCCTCAGATTCAGAACTGGCACACTGGGCGTTTACACTTGTCTGGTATGCAAGAAGACGTCGTGACTCTTCTTTGCAGGATATATACCATTTTGAAGTATCGGCATGACAAAAATACACATAAAAGTTCCTGTGCTCTGGTTTCTGCGTTCTGCGTTTTGGGCTCGCGTTGGTGAATTGGGGCCGCCCCCCGGCACAGTCTTACTGCATGCGGGAAGTGGTCGTGTTTAAAGTTTAGGGCATTGCAACATCCGATGATCGCCGTTCGACGCAGACTGCTGAAGAGCACGTGATGCTGCAGAATATGGAATGTGAGATCCCCTTCTCTTGTTCGAGGCCGACGGTCCGGTTTTCGGGAGGCGGTCTTTGTTACTTGTCTCGGCCTGGAATGTCGCCAATGCGATACAATGCCTTTCTTCAGTCCCGCGATTGCTTCGAGTGTTTGGGACGCTTCTTGAGACTATACGGAGTCGTACCGAGTGCCAAGATGGCACGCTGCATCATCTTTGGGGCTTTGCTCTTTCGCTGGCGTCCGAACGAGCCGGGCGGGTCTCAAGGGGGGGGGACAGATAGGTTGCAACACTTTTTTTTCTGACGGGCACTCTCCTTTGATGGAGTCAGATCCACAGGGGTCTGAGGGAATGCAACCGGATGTGGCATAGAGTCAGATCTGAACAGGAACGGAGGATGCATAGCAAGGCCATGTCCATTGACACGAGAGACAAGAAAACGACTGGACCGGAGCGGTCTACAAATGCTGGCATTTGCAGCGCATTTGGGGGTTCATGCGGGCGTAAATGAAGTCTGCACAGCAGACGCGTCAGAGGGCGAGGACGGTCTTGTCCCTGGCGGGCAGCGAGGGAAGGTATCCTATTACATAGTATTCGTTCGTGCTGGGCCGAAACAGGCACGAGGGACAGTTTCACGCTAATTGGGCCGTCACAAAAATAGCTACCGTGTAGGCGCACAGAGTGGGAATCGAGCGCGCACAGGGACTGATTCTCGTCATGCTGTCCCCTGAAACCGCGCAGGTCAGACGGCCAGTCAGGCGGCCGAGTCAAACAGTCAGTGTGAAGACTCGGACTCTTGTTTGTCCTTGATTGTCCCTTGATTATCCTCATCTTATTTCCTGTTCGTATGGACGGACCTCAGCTCTGTCCACAGCCATTCTCTCGTGTTTATTTTTTATTTTTATCCAGCCATCCGATGTACATGCCTAGTAGAAACAGAGTGGGAAAGGGAAAAGAAAAAGTACTTGTAACTAAGCAAAAAAAAAACACCGGAAGCAGAAAGAAGCATTGCAATGACAAAACTGCAAAACAGACCCTTTGATTCCATTCACTATCGTTTGCTTGGCAGATGTACTCCACTATCTGGCGTGCCTAGTGAGAATCGCGTGCGCTGTTAGCCGGAAACTTGCTAGCTTTCCCGCCACCGCCTGCTGATACCTAGTTACACATAGTACGATATAGTTTTGATGGCCAGGGCGGCAGCGCCAAGCGACAAACAGGCCAGGGCTGTTTCTGCTGATCCCGTGCCCCGCCAGGCATTACGCAGTCCAGCGCAGGCAGGGGCGGTGGCCCGCCAACAATCTGCTGCTGTACTCGTAATAGTAGCTAACTAAGACAGCCCAAGCACCCAAAGCCCAAGCACTGAAGCCGTCCGACAGCCCAGACAGACACTGACTCCACCCTGCCTGCCCAGGCCAGGTCCGTCTGTCGAGCCGGCTTCGTCTCTTCGTCTCGTCTGTTTTGTCTCCGTCTCCTCTTCTTTCCTTCCTCGCCAGACCAGCCTCTCGTCTTCGCTTCCTCTCGTCTGCCCACCATCCGCCCTCCGCGTCGACCTCGTCGTCCTCCATTGGGCTCTGGCTTCTCCTTTTCCTCTCTTGCCGTCCATTCTCGCTTTTTTCTTCTTTTTCTTCTTCTCTTCTTCTCTTCTGTCTTTCTTATCGCGCCATCCAATTCCTCGGCGGCCTTTTTCCTCGACTCTCTCCTCTTCTTCGTCTCCTCGTTTCTGCGGCTCTTTTCCTCTTCCGCGTTCGCTCTACTTCGATCCTCCTCTTCTCGGCCCTCCGTTTGTTCGACCTACCCTCCCCCCCCAATTACGGCCGAACTCCCTCCTGGCACACCTTATCCGCCCCCCCGGTCACGCGCAACGACACCATCTCCTCGCCAGTCTGCTGCTACTCTTTGCAGTTATCGCTGCCACACAGATCAGGGTTGCTTTGGCCCCATCCGCTTCGCTGCCTTTGCTCTTTCTGGGTCGTCTGGGCGGTCATCAGGGCAATCCTCCCTTGCTTGCACCTGCGTCTGCCTCTGCTTATCCCCTGCTGCCAATCCTGCCGCAGCCCAAACCAGGCCTGTCTCACCCAATAAGCCAAAATACGTCACCCACCGGCCATCAGGATCTTTTCTGGTCTATTTTTTTTTTCTCCCGCTCCACGCCACCGAGTCGACCTGCAAAACGGCCGCATCCGATTTCTGCGCTCCGTTCCTGCTGCCAACTCTGTTTGTGCCTTCTAGTTCTTTCTTTTCTGGCACTGCGAAGCCTTTTTGCCTTTTTTGCCGGTCCTGTGACGCCATCCGCGTTATCGCGTCTTCTCTATTTTGTGCTCTCCCTCGCCAGAATCGACGGCCCATCCACAATCTCGCTGCCTGATCACCGCCACCGATCACCCGATCCTAGAAAAAAAAAAGGGCAGAAAAAAAGAGCAGCTATCCTCGTCCTGTTTCGGTGCATGTCCAGGGCTGTCATGCGGTGATGCCCTGCCTCTCTGGAACACATCTTTTCACCTGTCGACGGTGACGTTTTTTTTTTTTTTTGAGTTTCATAACTCCCGCAACACTCGAATCCCCTCGTCTATCCCTCTCGAGAATCCACCATCATACACAGACTGCAGCCATGCATTCCTCCAGTCAACCAGACCCCAGCGCCGCCTTGAGCGGCGTTGTCATCGGCCTGCTGTCCTCCTTCGGCTCCGCCGTCATCATCGCCGTCGCATTCCTCGTCATCTACTTCTTCCGCTACACCACCTCCGGCCGTATCTTCCTCGACCGCATCGGCCGTCCCGGCGAGTACGACGATGAGCAGGCCTTTGCGCGCGAAGAGGCCGAGGCCCTCGAGACCATGGACGACATGCAGCGGACCGAATACCTACGAGCCAAAGGTGTGTTTACTGGGGAGACGAGATACACGAGGGTTGACCCTCGCAGGCCAGCGCTGGAAGGCTTCGGTACTTCTTTTCCTGTCAAGAACAGCATAACTAACCCATTCTTCTCTCCTCCCTCTTCTCCAGCGTTCATCGCCGCAAACCCTCCCGAGTCCGTCCAGACCGACATCTCCCTGTCGCAGTATCTTGCCATCCAGGAAAAAGGCGTCTCTGCCTGGGAGTTTGAGCCCGAGCTCGAAATCGCCAACTGCTTCGTCGAGGGCCGCACCGAGATCGAGTTTTTCGACTCCGAGTGCACCGTCATGAGCAACCTGCCCGTGCCAAAGCAGAACGAGGTCTACTACTGGGAGGCAAAGATCTTCGACAAGCCCGAAGCCACGCTGATCAGCATCGGCATGGCCACCAAACCTTATCCTCTCTTCCGCCTGCCAGGTATGTGTAATTTTTTTCTTTTTTTCTGATTGCGTGAGCCTGTCTTTGCCCTTATTTCTGTCTCCCCCCCTCCCTTGCTTGCTCGTTTGCTCGTTTGCTCGCTTGCTCGCTTGCCTGCTTGTTTGCTTGTCTGCTGTCATTTGTTTGCCCTTGCATCTGTCCGTTTGCATCCTTGTTTATCTCGTTTGCAACGAGCACACCATGTACGCATGCCATGTGTAGCGACAAACAAACACACAACGCCATCCATCGTTGCACCGCACCCTCTTTCGTGGAACCCGCCCATCGCCGCTAACCCAATCTCTTCCCCTTCGTGCTAGGCTTTCACAAGTTCTCTGTCGCCTATCTCTCCACCGGCATCCGCCGCTACAACCAGCCATTCAATCCCACCAACTACGGCCCACAGATCGTCCAGGGCGACGTCGTTGGCGTCGGTTACCGCCCTCGAACCGGCACCATCTTCTTCACCCGCAACGGCAAGAGGCTCGAGGACGTCGCTCACGGCCTCAAGACGCACAACTTCTTCCCTGCCGTCGGCGCGAATGGCCCCGCCACTGTCCATGTCAACTTCGGCCAGGCCGGCTTTGTCTTTATCGAAGCCAACGTCAAGAAATGGGGCCTGGCCCCCATGAACGGTTCATTGGCTCCGCCGCCCCCGTACGGCTCCGAACAGGGCAGCATTCTGCTTGAGACGGGCAGCAAGGACGGCTTCGCCAGCGCCCCGGCGCGCGGCCACGGCCACAGTCACAGCCAGTCTGTCCAGACATACACCACCACACGCACAAACGTGCTTGACCCGGGCCATGGCCGCTCAAGATCCGGCAGCACCTTCCGTGTCCTGGCACCGACGAGTCCGGGACCCGTGCGCAGCCCAACCGATATCTCGTTGGCTCAGCTGGTTCCGACGGACGAAGTTGGTGAGGGCAGCAGCAGTGCGGCCGCAGGGGGCAGCACCGACGTTGGCCTCGGCCTGCAAGACCCCAACCAGCCGCCACCGCAATACAGCAGTCCGCCGCACTCGGACGCCGGCAGTCGACGCAACAGCACCGACAGCGAAGACACGCCTCTGATCCGAGTTGCACGCAACCGGGGAACTTCGTCTGCCACGGTCGTCCGCGTCCGGGGCAGCGTTTCGTCCCGCACCGGCCCACCACTCGACGGCCCACCAATTCCGAGCTACAACGATGCCGTGCGCCAGGGTGCCGGCCGTGACCGAAGCGACAGCTCCATGTCCGCTTCAAGCGACCACCAAGCACCATGAAGGAACCAAGAGTTGATTGCTCTGTCCCTTTTGGGCCCCCCAAAATACCGTGCCGAGCGAGGCGACAGCGATACGAAGCTCTGCAACGCTGATACTGTGTGTACGCATGCCGCCGTGTAACACTACTTTTCCACACGCACACACACACACACGTCGAGTCGCAACAGCACCCCCCNGCATTTCGGCGATGTTATGTTATGGGCTTGCGCTGGACAGCCTCTTTTGTCTGGGCAGCCTGGGCCCTCAACATGTCCCCCCCCCCCCCCCCCCACGCAGAATATCTCTGCATGGCGTGTTCTTCTTGGCACTGGTGCCATACACCCCCCGAACAACCGGGATAGTCACTAAGGGCCGGACCCAGGCGGAGTGGGCAGAAAGCACCACGTGCACCCCCGTTTTGCTACACTACCCATCACCGTCTCCCTCTTTTTATATGATCTACATGACATGATACCAGCTTTCCACTCGCTTGGGATACTTTTTTTTCCTTTTTGGTTTTGATTTTGTCGGGCCTGGGACTGCCTTCACGTTCTTTGCTTTTTTTTTTTTTTGTCTTCATCGTGTGCCCATACTTTTTGTACGAGGTGATTGATATATACATATGTTTCTGTGCTCTCGAGCCAGAGAACAAAGGGTACGATAGATACAGGCAGTCGTGGAAGGCCACATAGATGCGTGTCTTCCACTGGCCGCCGCCGTGTGTCATTAACAGGGCGAAAAGAAGGAGTGTTGGGGGCGGGGACAAGGCTTACTTGGCTTATTTGCGAGAAATGGATCATAGCGTTTGCTTTTGGGGGGGGGGAGGCCGTCGTCCTTTCTATTTTCCTTTGTTCATGCAGAGCACGCCCAAAAATGGCCGGCGGCGGTCTGTGGGTGTTTTTGTGTTTTATTTTATTGGCCTCTCCTGTTTTCTTAAATATTAAACTCGAGTATTGGTTGGGATGGGTACAAAGCAAGGCGTCTACCGGCGTTTTCGACACAAAGCTCAACAGACATACATATATATAGTACAACATTCAAAAATCACCCTAGCTTGCCTTTGAAGGAGAGCGGGAGACAGAAGCAAGAGATCCCTCAGAGTAGCGGATCTGTTCTTTTTGCCACCCTCCATTATAACGGTATCCGTATCCTATATACACTCGCACAGCAGACGTATATACACACAATCATTCATGCTTGTCCGACTGGAGCGCTCTCCTCTCTCCTGCACGAGCCGTGGCTTGATATCAACATGGACAGCCGCCCAGGTGAAGTAGTACCTTTTTATAACTTTCCCAGGCCAGTAACAGTGTACAATGAGACCACAAAAGGTAGGGTTGTAGTACGCAGACACGATCGGCAATCCGTGGTGGGAAAAAATCGGATTCTCTTTTTTTCTTTTCTCTTCCTTTTTCCCTTTCCCTTTCTCTTCTTCTCTTGTCTCTCTTCCTGGCAATAAACTATGCTATTTTTCCCTCTCTTGTGCCCCCCCGCCTACCAGAAAGACCTGCTCCCAACTAAGATACAACGGTAGATCGAGGCGTACTTGTCTCTGCCTCCTATACCTCTGCGCCACGGCTGTCGCCTCTCTTTACTTTTTTCAGAAAACATCCCGTTTTTTCCCCGCTATAAACTCCTCCTCTTTATGTGGCTTATTATATGCCAAGTATTCCCTCTTCCAGCGCCGAGTTGGACAATAAAAAAAATGGATGGTGGTGGTGGTGGTGGTGATAGTGATGGTGGTGTGGTTGTGGACCGGGTGTGCAAATGGGAGGTATATGATTGAAAAGAAACTGTGATGGAACGGGAGTGTGTGAGGAGGCAAATGGTGTAACGAAGGGGAATTGGGGGGGTGGGGGGCTAGAATGAGGCACGCCATGAGGCGCGGGAGGGGACGATTGCTGGAATTGAGACAGCAGCCTTTTGCCGCTTGTGCCGGTTATTCAACAATGTTCTCTTCTGGGGGGTTTTTTTTTTCTTCCCTTTCTTCGTCTTTCCTTCTGCGGCAATCAAATCTGGTACTGTGCTTTCAAGGCAGCCAAATCCTGGGCACCCATCTGCCCCAAGAATGTCTCCAGCTGCGGAATCAGCTGTTTGTATGCAATGATGATCTATTGAGCGTTGTGTGTTAGTGGTTATTTGTTCCTTTTGCATATAGCATGCAATATGGACGACATTCTTGGGAAGGGGGAAGGGTAGACGATACGTACATTTTGGAAGACGTCGTGCAGTTCCTGCTTGATGGGGCTTCGCAGATTGATGTCCTCGTACCGTGCAATGGCCTGGAAGTAGTGCAGCAGCACCTTCTCCATCGCCTGCGGATTCCGGGCCACCACCATGGTGAAGCCCTGGAAGGCGGTGGCCTTCTCCTCGGTCGGGTCGACGTCGTCCATGCAGTTCAAGAACTCCTCGGCATAGGACGACAGATGCGGGGCCAAGGCCTCGTAGTTGCCCAGGCCCAGGCGACCCAGGGCCATGGCGGCGTTCTCGCTCACGCCGGAGGGGACGCGCGGGTTGTTCATGATGTCCACGCAGTCCTTGAGCAGCTCCTCGACATACGGCGCCATGCCCTTGCCGTGCCGGATGGCGATCTCGCCGACACTCCAGCAGGCATTGTTAATGACGCTGAACCCCATATCGATCTCCTCGTCCAGGATGTTGTCCAGGTCGAGCTGCTTCAGCAGCACGGGCATCAGGCTGGGCAGGCACGGCTGCAGCTGCGGGAAGACAAACTTGGCGCAGTCGCCCAGGACGGCGTAGGCGGACTGGCGCACCTCGTCGGTCGGGTCTTCCATGCAGAAGCTGACCAGCTCGAAGAAGGCGGGCTGCGTGTCGGAGACGAGCGCGGCCACCTGCGCGTCGTCGAGGGCCTGGACGATGGCGCTGATCAGGTCGAGGCTGGTGACGAGGAAGTCCTTGTCGGGCAGGTCCAGGTGGGTGTTGCTCGCCGCAGCCAGGGTCTGCTCCAGGTTCTGGTGGATGATGTTGACGCAGCGGCGGAAGACGGGCTGGGCGTAGGGGTTGAAGGCGGTGCCGAGCGCCATGGCCACATAGGAAAAGCACTCGAGCAGCGGGAAGAGCTCGCGCGACTCGTCGGGCACGGCGTTGTACCGCTTGAAGAGAGCGGGCATCAGCTGGCCGGCCAGCTCGGGCTGGGCGAGCACGGGGCCGACGGCATCGGCCAGGGTCTGCACGCAGTCGTACAGGATGTACATGTTGCGGTCCTTGTACTTATCGAAGCAGTGGATGTACTGCTGGATGATGGGGCCGACGTAGGGGTCGAGGCGCTTGCCGGCCTTCTCCTCCAGGGTGGCCATGGCGGACGAGGCGGCCTCCTGGACCTTCTTGTTCTTGTCGAGCATCTTGGTCAGGAAGCCCTCCATCATGGGCACAAAGTAGACGGCGGTCTGGGCCGGGTCGGGCAGGCCGGCGGCCCAGCCGGAGAAGCGGCCGAGGGTCCAGCAGGTGATCTGGCGCACGAGCGGCTCGGGGTCGTTGAGGAGGGTCAGGAGATAGGGGACGAGCTCGGGGAGATGGGGGGTGACGGCGTTGATGCAGCCGTCGGCGACGGCGCCGAGGGCCAGGACGGCCGACTCGCGGTGCGGCCAGTCTTCGTGCTTCAGGTTGGCCGTCAGGTAGGGCATGATGCCCTCGAACAGCGAGTCGCCGTAGTCGCGGGCCAGCACGTCCAGCGCGGCGGCCGAGCCCTTCCGCACCGTCCAGCGCTGGTCGCCGCCGTCGTCAAAGAGCCCGTCGTCGTCGTCGGCCGCGCCGTCGTCGTCGTCGTCGTTGCCGTCGTCGTCGATCTCGCCGTCCTCGCGGTCGCCGTCGTCCATGCCGGACAGCTTGTCGTAGCCGCCTTCCTGGCCGGCGCCGGCGCCGTTCTGCTGGTCCGCGGCGGCGGCGCCGTTGGCGTTGCGCTTGGCGCTGCGCTTGGCGAACGCCGGCTTGATGTCCTGCTCGCGGTCGTCCTCGTCCTCGTCGTCCGAGGCGGCGCCGAACACGGCAATGTCCTCGCCGCTGTAGACCATGCCCTCCAGCAGCGACGGCACGATCTTCTGGACGTACGGCCGCAGGGCCTTCCAGAAGGTCTCGTGCTCGCCGGCGGACAGCCAGAACTCGACGGCCTGGCAGGCCAGGTCCTCGTCCTCCTCGTTCTTCTGCTGGGCGATGACGTAGTCGACGATGCCGTCCATGTGCGGGATCAGCTTGTCGGCGCGCGTCTCGACCAGATAGACAAAGGCGCGGCAGACCTCGCGGCGCACGTCGTTGCTGGGGTCGCTGGCCAGGGCAAACAGGCAGTTCAGCAGGCTGTCGATGTTGGCCAGCATGGCCTGCGACTTGCGCGGGATGAACTCGTTGATGGCCGTCAGCGCGTGCGCGCGCACCTTGGCCAGCGGGCTGGCCGTGGCCTCGATCAGCTTGGGCAGCAGCACGTTGAGCGGCCGCTCGCCGTTGTGCTCGCGGTCCAGCAGCTTGGCGTTGTCCTCGCAGATCTTGGCCATGGCCGACATGGCCGCCTCCTGCGTGGCCGGCGTGGAGTTGCCGGCCGTGTTGCCGATCATGGAGAGCAGCTCGTTCAGCAGCTCGGGCCACGCATAGAGGCCGCCGCGGCGGATGATCTCGGTGGCAATGTTGCCGGCGTAGTTGCGCACCTGCGGGCTCTCGTCGCGCAGGCCCAGCGGCACCGCCAGCTTGATCACGGCCAGGCTGGCGTCGGGCGTCTGCTTGAACGACGACTTGATCGTGTTCTTGAGCATGATGCCGGCCGCAGCGCGCACCATGTTGTATTCCGTGGGCAGCAGGCTGATGCCCTCCGGTTGTGTCGGGCTGGAGAAGATGTAGGCGAGGTAGTTGTTGAAGTCTGGCGAGGCCTTGGCCTGGCTGAGCATCTGGGGGGGGGTGTCAGGACGATCGTCTGCACAGAAGATGGCAGGACAAGCACGGAAAAGAAAGACAGAGACAGCAAAAAAGAAAGACAGAGACGGCAAAAAGAAAAACAATATAGAAAAACCCCCCAGAAAAAAAAAGAACACCAAGACAGGACAATCAAAAAGACAACCGACACAAGCTAGGAAGGCTGAGAGACAGGACAACAGTCACTGTCGAGCCAGACAGCAGACCAAGAACAAACACCCCAGACAAAACACGGCCGCACTCACTATCTCGGCCTGCTTCTGGGCGGCCTTGTCGAAGCCATTATGAGACTCCTTCAGACACCCAATGAGCGTCCTCAGGGACTCCGGAACCGGCTGCCACGCCATGGCGGCAGTGGTCGCGCGCGCGGGGGAGGGGGTGAGGCTCGGGAGAGGGCGAGGCCAGAGACGGGAGACAGTCGGTCGGGCGCAGGCAGGGCGGGCGAGAAGGGCGGATCGTCAGCCGTGCTGTCGGATGGCCGTGGGCTGTGGTCTGCAGCAGAGAGACACCGCACAAACGAGGCCGCTTGGGAAAGGGCCGGCGGGGATGCGCAGCGTGTGGCCGACCGAGTGGACGCAGACACAGCAGCGACGGGAGGCGCGGAGGGGACAGAAAGGACAGAAAGAACAGAAAGGACACGGGCGAGGCCTTGCGCTGGTCCTCGGGAGGGGGGGGGGGAGGAAGGGGAGCGCGTGTCGGGCGGAAGCGTATGCGATGCGATGTGGCAGACTGTGTGATAGCAGCAAAATAGCAGCAAAAAGAGCAGAGGGCAAAATTGTATGGCGAAACTTTTGCACGCCAAACGGGGAATGAGAGGACAGCCTTTTTTTCTGCTTGGACCGCCTGGCGGCCAACTGGGGTCCTAATAGCCAACTAGGGCCGGTGCTGTGCTAGGGCGGGGTCGACAAAGGTGACCTGACCCAGAATCTGGAAGGAGCAGCCCAGGAGCACGCACCTCAAACGCTCGTAGCAGACGGCGCACACAGAAACGGCAGGGGCGACGCAGGTGTTTGGCAGCAGCCCCTCCTTCTTGTGTGGATTTTTTGTCACTGTGTACATAGTATGCTCGTAATGGTCGTGGATGCGATAGTGGAGGCAATAGTGGATGCATCTTATCTTTATTTTTCTCCCAAGAGGGAAGCAGCGACCAGCCCTCCCAAAAAAACCTGCCAGATGGCTGAGCCTGTCACTTTTTCTTTCTCTGTCCCCCCACTTTTCTCTCTCAACCCAACATCACGCAAACGGTGTAACTGGCAAACACCAAGTAGTTGCTATTACTATATAGTATGCATGCTCTGTATTGACGACTCGAACCTGGCAGCCATTCAGAACCCGGCCTGCGATGCTGGGAAGGGCCCGCTGCGACAGCACACCGCACACAGCACACAGCACACAGCACACAGCACACAGCACAGCAGTCGGCACGCACAGACTCCTGTGAGCTGTGATTTCCTTGAAAACGCAGCTCGCGAGTAACAGGCCCATATCCGGACCAGAGACCATCCATGGTAGCTACAAAGCAGTCAGTCTCTGGCACGAAGCTGCGAATCGACTGCAGCCCGTCAAGGAACCCCAACAAGTTACGCACGCAAACGTCGCAATCGCAGTGTCCTCGCCGGACTCTCACAGAATCTGCAGTCCAGAACCCCGACAGGCGCGCCAACAGCCTCGCACGTCCCGACTCGCTTGTATGCAGAATTTGCCCGCTGCAGGCACCCGCCAGTTGTGACCTCATACCAAAAACATCGTAATTCATCGTGCTCTCTCTTTCGGCTTACACTCGGCCGAGTAAGCAGACAGTCTCTACCTTAACAGCAACGCAGCACCCCTGCTCTGGGCCAGATGGTCCTGAACCGTGTGCTCTGCGGCCGGTTTCCAGGTCCCGTCGCCACACCTCAGGCGAGCCACAACTCCTGGCGAGGTACGAGACCTCGTATAAGCCCGGGCTTCCTGTAGACACCCACATACCATCCATGCTCACCGTACTCGACCTGCTGCCCACCATCTGTGGACCGCCGGTTCTCTGCATCGGACAATTAGTTGCAGGGCTGTGCGTATATTTGTCTTAGTTAGAATGCTGGCGCGCCCCCCCCCCCCGTCGCTTCTCCTTCCTTCGCTGCCTTGCTGCCGTTGAACGTTGCGCATCGTTGGCATGCCCATGCCAACAGGCGGTATGTATGGCGCCAGTCGACCGCCTCGTAAATGCCAGACCCTGGCCTGCCGTGAGAGAATTGCATTGTGGAACGCCATTTCGTGTCCCTCTCGCACAATGCCCCATCAGTTGCTCACTGTCCAACAGTCCACCGCCTGTTGAGCAGACAACAAAATCAGGAAAGGTGGGCAGGGACCACAGACAGGCGAGAGAAGGGACGAGGCGGGAAGCGAGAGGCGAGGGAGGGCGCAGGATTCCTCCAAAGAAACGACCAAAAAGGAACCCAGACTGCGGATACCACAGAAGAACAGCATTGTGTCTCTTGTCCATCCATGATGCCAAGGAAGACACTACAGACCGGCAGTCCTCTGTTTGACCTGCTCTGTCACTCTGGGAATCACCATTTCGAACGCCGCCTGCAGAAAGCCGAGCCTCTCCTCCACAGTACCGCCCAGGGCCATGTTGTCAACACTGGCCGAGCAGCCAACGTACACAGGATAGTTCGTCTTGATGGCCAGCTTTTTGCCCAGAGACTGGGCAAACTCGAGCGTAGACTCGTCCGCACAGAGCGTTGTGGTGAGCGGCTCATGCTTGCTGGCTCTCTGTTGCGTCATGTCAGCGCTGCTGCTTTGCTCCCTTTGTAGGTAGCATGCGGGCGGGAAACATACGTTGGGCATCACAAATACATAGGAACCCATCGACGCCAACGAGTCGCCGCCTTCATACTTGTTGCTGGTCGTGATGAACACCTGGCAGCTCGCCTGTCGCACAGAGATCCGCGCGTGGATTTGCGTGTCCGGAGTCATTGGCATGGGCCGCGAGACCTCGCTGACCCAGAGATCTCTGTCGTCATGTGCCATGGCAGTCGGTCGGCTCGAAGGCACGTATTGGTGCCAGCACAGTGAGCAGAGACTGAAGATACGGGCGAGTTGGAAAGAGGACCGTAAAAGAGCAAACTATGTGAACTGGCGACAAAAGAACTGGAAGTTTGTTCTTCCTAACTCCGCCTATGCAGGTGCGCCTGCCCAGAAGGGCACAGGGCTGGTGGAAAGGGCAAGCGCGCCCCGGTTGGCGGGTCTTCAGCGCCAACGAGCTTGCACAAAGCGCCGCCAACGGCCTCTGTGGCGGGCAAGAACGGGCACCCCCCATCGGCCTTTGACTCCTATGTACGTATTTGACGCCAGATCGAACGATTTATCATCTCCAAGACTACTCGCAACCGGCCCCAACGCTAGCCTCTCAGCACACTCTGTAACTAAACATCATTCGCTCCTCGTGACCTCATACCTCTTCCGTACGCTTCACAGCACACCAATTGACGAGACAAGCGAATTGCCGGCCATGACTGCTCTGAGATACCAAGTTTTCTTCGGCCGCCGCGAATTGGCCTAACTCCAAAAAGAGCCATTGTCTTCTACAGCGACGCAGACGAAGAAAGAGTGCAGCACAAGACATAGGAAGTGTCTGATGCTGTGATCTCATATTGGTTCTTACGAATTCTACTGGGAGAGGACACCGTCTCCGTCGGTTTCGGGCCAGTGCTACACTGGGCGCACTGGAGACAGCCTTGCCGCCTTGCCTTGAGCTTCTTCGTAACTTGCCCAGCTCATATTGGCCTGATCTAAAACGAGAGCAGATACAGCGCGAAGGCAACCAGGAGCCACAGCTGCCATAAAGGAGGCACACATCCGCCTCCAGAAACAGCCCCAAAAATCATGGCCGCAAAAGACACACAATGGGAGGTCTCCGACGGCGCCATCCAAGACCCAGAGGAGGTTAAGGTTCTCTTCTGTGCGCTTGACTCGTTTTTGTGAGTAGGCAAGCTCGCCGTCCATGGCCGTATCTTTTCTCCCAAGTCCTCACACTGACCCCTTGCAGACAGTATGCAAAGGTGTCGCACTTCAACTGCACCCACCTGCGGCGCCAGTCCTTTTATGCGCTGTCGCAAGACCACTGGAAGATGCTGGCGGGCACGCCATTCTCCTTTCTAGAGACGCTCGACAAGGTGGACGAAGCCATTGAGAGCAATGCCGACCTAGCCCGGCAGATTGTGCACTTTGGCCTGGAGTCATTCCGTGTCAGTCCAGGGGCAAGCCAGGCGGATGGAGAGGACAATGGTACTGCTGCATCACGCTCCGCCGAAAACGGCACGGCTGACCCTGTCCTTCCACCCCAGTGGGCCGGACAGGCCAAGTATGCCGATGTGGACAAAGCGCGCAGCACGTTGCGCCAGTTCTACCGCGACTGGTCGGCCGAAGGTGCCGGCGAGAGAGAACGCTGCTACGGCCCGGTCATGAAGGCGCTGGCGGCCGAGCGATCACGGCGACAACAGGCTGTCTCGGCCAACGGCAGTCTGGACCAGGACGGCAGCCAGATGAAGGTGCTTGTTCCCGGTGCAGGACTGGGACGACTTGTCTTCGACTTATGCTGTGCTGGCTACGAGGCAGAAGGCAACGAGATCTCCTACCATCAGCTTCTGGCATCGTCCTACATTCTCAACTTCACCAAGTGTGCCGGCCAGCACACCATCTACCCTTGGGTCCACAGCTTCTCCAACCACCAGACACGCGCAAACCACTTGCGGTCGTACAAGGTCCCCGATGTGCATCCTGGGCTGACTCTAGAAACCGCTATTGCCAATGCCGCAACGACAGCATCCGAGCACGGAATTGGCTCCATGAGCATGTGTGCGGCCGACTTTCTCTGTCTGTACAGCGACGAGGAGCATACCGCGGTGTTTGATGCGGTGGCGTGCGTGTTCTTTCTGGACACTGCCCCCAACCTGATCCGTTACCTGGAAACGATCCGGCACTGCCTGAAGCCCGGCGGCCTGTTGATCAACATAGGACCGCTGCTGTGGCATTTTGAAAACCACGCTCCCGGGAACCATGGACGGGATGACGACGGCGACGGCGAACACGACGCCAGCAGCTCATCCGGCATAGCGGACCCAGGCAGCATTGAGCTGACCGACGACGAGGTGATGGCGCTTGTCGAGAAGCTGGGATTTGAGCTGGTCACACGGGAGACTGGCGTGGAGACCCCATACATCCACGACAGCCAGTCAATGCTGCAGACGATATACAAGTCAAGTTTCTGGGTGGTGCGGAAGACCGAGAGCAGCCTATAGATGAGAAGAGCGAGAGAGAGAGAGAGAGGTCGAAACTTACACAAAGAGCAGTTGGAAGCCGAAACTAGATGTCCGTTGCATAGGGAGCGTCCTCGTGACAAATAGAAAAGCGTACACGTGTATTGAAGAAACAAAATTGTACAGTGAGGTCTATCTACTTTCCTTTGTATTGGCTCCCCAGTCGCCAATCTCACGCTCGCCATCCGGCTCTGATTGGAAGACGGCAACTCTACCGGTCTCTTCCTTCCCCTCCCCTCTCTCTCTCCCTTTTTTTTCTTCTTTTCTTTTTTCTTTCTATTCTTCGCTCATAGCTTCGCTGTTGTCGGGTCCAACAGCTCGCCCGAGGCCCACACGGCGCCGCCGTCGATGGCTATTGTGGCGGCGTTGACGTGGGAGCCGGCGCGCGAGCTCAGGTAGACAATGACGCCGGCAAAGTCCTCGGGCTTGCCGAGGCGACGCATGGGGTTGCGCTTCGCAATGGCCTCGGCGCCGCCGGGGGCCATGGCCAGCAGGCCGGACGACATCTTGGTGGGGAAGAAGCCGGGGGCGACGGCGTTGACGGTGATGTGGCGGGGGCCGAGCTCGACGGCCAGGTTGCGGGCGAGGTGGATGACGGCGGCCTTGCTGGCGCTGTAGCCAAAGGTGGCCTGCTTGCCGAGGGTGCCGATGCCGATGCCGGCGACGCTGCCGGTGACGATGATGCGGCTGGGGTCGGCCAGGGAGCCGCGGGCCTGCAGGAGCGGGCCGAACTCGCGGACGGTGTTGAAGACGGCGCGCACGTTGAGGTCGAGGACCTTGGCAATGGCGGCGTCCGGGTGGGTGTCCAAGGGCGCGCCCCAGGTGGCGCCGGCGTTGGCCAGCAGAATGTCGATGCCCTCGGGGCTGTCCTGCTTCACGGCGTCGACGAGGGCCTGGAGGCCCTTGGCGGTGGCGACGTCGGCGGGGGCGGAGATGGCCTTGGCGCCGGGCGCGAGGCCGGGCAGCTTGTTGAGGGCGGCGACGGCGCTGTCGCAGGCATCCTTCTTGCGCGAGGAGATGTAGACCTTGGAGCCGCCAGCCTGGAGGATGCTGGGGGGGGGGGAAGGTGATGTTAGTAGGGGAGAACAGGACACACCGGGAGTGCAACACATTGGAAGCGAGGACAAGCCGGAGGAACCAAGCAAGAAGAACAACGAGCGAAGCGAGGACAGAAAAGGACAGAAAAGGACAGAAAAGGACAGAAAAGGACAGAAAAGGACAGAAAAGACCCAAAACTTACGCAGAAGCGGCGCTCAAGCCGAGACCGCGCGAGCCGCCCGTGATGACGGCGATCTTGCCCTTGAGGGAGAACAGCGACGGAAAGTCGTGCAGGTTGAGATCGTAATCCATCGCGAGGGGTGGGAGTTGGAGAAGAAAAGAGAAGAGCCGGAAGAAGGTCAAAAAAAAAAGAAGGGCAAAAAAAAAAAAAAGGTTCTTCTTCTCTTTTTTTTTTCAAGACACGTCTTATTTGTGCTCCCCGATTATTGCCAGTTCGTTTCTTCTGTTTTCGTCTGCGACAAAATCGGCTCGTCCTCTCTGGCCTGTATGCACGGTAATATACTATCCCTGCCAAGAAGGGAAAAAAAGGCACCGTGAGAACTCAATGGCCGTCCCCCAGCTCCCTTTTTGTAGGGATGGATGGCCGGCGCTCGCAGGATGCTCCGCAGAGCGCTAGGCGCGTGGGGAAGTTGCCGAGGCTCGGATCTCACACACGCTTCTGGCACCCTCCGCCCCAGCTAACGAGCGAATAGTCAGCGCCACCCCACACACCCACGACTACTCGTATGTACGGTGTAGTGAAGAGGCACGCTATTCCACCAGCCACAGAGGCGCCGAATTGCTGGACACCCCCGGTCCAAGGGCCACACATGTCCAAGATACCCGGGGTAAGACCGGCAATTTCGATGGCGCGTCTGGGGTACAACCGTACGCCTCGTATTAAAACGACGTCGTTATCAGTGCAAACGTGTCTGCCCAGTTATGGGCGGCGGAAGAAACATGTCCCTCTTGAACAAATCGTTTTCCGGCTGCTTTGCTTCGCGCTGTCATGGGATATAGATACAGTTGAATATGTAAAAAGGAAAGGAAAGAAACAAAGGACACAGAGACCACTGCTCGTGTCCAGTAACCAATGCGCGCTGGCTTGCGCTGGCTTGCGCTGTGCTCGCCACTATTAGAGCACAATCAGATCCTCCTCCTCCTCCTCCTCCTCCTCCTCAACAGCTGCTGCCGGTGCTGGCTGCCCAGGCCGGGCCATGGGAGGCTCTGTATTATGCGCCTGCCGTCCAGACGGGCCCGACTCAGGGTCCGCACCAGACTCAGCGCTAGGTTCCACACCAGGTTCCCCCTCAGCCTCGCCAGCCTTCTCCTTCTCCTTCTCCGCCTCGAGCTTTCTCTTCTCCTCTTCCTCCGCCCGTGCCCTCGCCGCCGCTGCTTCTGCTTCTGCGGCTTCTTGCTGGCGCTGCCTCTCGGCCCGCGCCTCCTCCTCCACCATGGCCACGTGGCGCTCTGCCACGCCCGGCGCCAGGCTGGCCAGGAACATGAGGCCCACCCGCTCAAAGCGCCGTATCGCATCCAGCAAACGAGCGCGGTTAGCACGTCTCCGCTGGTCAACCAGCCGCGCCGCCACCTCGGCCGGGTCTGGCTCTGGGCCGCTTGCCCGTCCGACCGGGCCGCCTTCCGGTGCTGCATCTGTCCCGGCTGCTCCTTCTCGTTGCTCGCCGGCGTCGACAGCGTTCTCGTTGTTGTTGTTGTTGTTGCCAGTGTTCTGGGCGTGCTGCGCGCGCGCAGCTTCTGCATTGCGCCGGCGCTGACCCTCCACGCCCGGGATCAGGACATCCAGATGTTGCCGTATCGGAGCCCAGATCTGGTTGCCCAGTTCATCGACCATGCCCGTATTGGCGACAAACACGGCCACCGCCAACATGATGACCATGAACCATCGAGTCACGCTCGCTGTGGGCGACGTGAACCACCACACAAACAAGGCTAGGCGAATCAACAGCCAAACGTGCGGCCACAGAGCAGCCAGCATCCCCGCTACCGGATTGTTCAGCCGCAGACCATGGTGGTGCGCGTGGGCCGGGTGCGGCATGTTTGCAGCTGCGGCTGCCGGGTTTGGCTGCGGCTGCCGATCCGCAGCGCCGTGCTGCTGGTTGAACACGGCATCGTTCGGTGGCTGCGGTGCTCCCGGCTGTGGAAAGCCCTGTAGCTGTTGCTGGAAGTTTTGCAGATGCTGCTGGAAGTGCTGGTTGAACTGTTGACGGAAATGCTCGAGTTCCTGTTGGTTCCGCAGCACATTCGGCGGCGGTTGTTGTTGCTGCTGTTGCTGCTGCTGTTGCTGCTGCTGTTGCTGCTGTTGTTGCTGCTGTTGTTGTTGCTGCTGCTGCTGCTGCTGAGCCACCCGCAACTGCTGCAAATGCTGCTGAAGTATCTGTTGGTGTTGTTGTTGCAAAATCTGGTCATGTTGCTGCCGCACTATCTGCTCATGCTGCTGCAGCACACGCTGGTGCTGCTGGGCCAGCATCTCTGGGGACTGGCCCCAACTGGTCTGGGGCATCGACGCAAAAGCCACGTTGCCCGGGAAGTGCATCTGCATGCTCCTGGGCATGGCCGGTGTGTAGTATGTGCCGGCGCGCCCGTTTATGAGGAGTGCTTGCGGGCCGGTAGGCGACGACAGAATGTACACGTCGGGCTGGAAGGGCGCCTCCGAGCTGCCGGCCCCGTTCGCAGACCCAGTCTGCCATGCTTGTATAGGAGGCATCTGGAACACTTGGGGCTCGGCTGCCTGTGTGTTTGTCTGGCCGCCGGAGCTGCCCGGCACGTCGCTCCCATTTCTCGCCTCGTTGCCCATAGTGAACATGCTGGCAACTTCGCTTTCTGTTGGCTCATCCTGCTCAGACATAAATGGTCGCCGACCCTGGTTGTCGTGCTGCGCCGGGCCGTGGCTCGCGCCAGACTCCGTAGCCGCGCCGCTCATGTCGTCTGGAGACGCAGGACACGCCACGAAACTCGATGACGAGCGATAAGCTTACCGACCAGCTACGGATGATGGTGGTGCCAACGGCAGCTATCTGGAGGTTCCCTGCCGATTTCGGGGTGTTCTCCTGTGAGCTGGACAGCCGTTGTGTCGTCTCTGATCTTTGGAAGGTGAACAGTTGTCTTTTCCGGAAGACGTGCCTGGGCCCAAAGTGTCCCCAAACGTCTCAGAAGCTCATTGGTAGCTTGGAGGATCCGAGACAAAGGAGGGTGGGGATAGACAATGATTGGGTGCTATCACTGAAAAGAGGTAGTGCGGCAATGGATCCCCCTGTAAGATACCAAAGGAGCCAGGAACTCGCAGGTCTACTCGTACTCGTAACAAATAGCATACATAGCGCCTAGGAGGTGGAATAAACTGTCTTCTTCGAGACTCGGAAGCTTGGGGGGCGTTGTTGCCACAGTTCCGTTAGGCGCCGTTAGGCGGGGCGGAAGAACAAGCGTCCGAATGAGCAGCTGCGCTCGTAAGGTGCTGTATTTGTACACCGTAGGGGCCTGCCTTCTGGGCTTGCCAGCCACTAAGAGCACCCCACGGAGATGGAGCGCCGACCTCAGGAAACAAGACTGGGGACATACAGAGGGAACGAGGCATCCGGTCTGCGAATTGCAAGGTGGAAAAAACGAAATAAAAAGGTAATTAAAAGTGAAGATAAAAAGTGAAACTACGCAAAATTGCCACAGGCGTGTTTGCTCTGCTCAATGTCAGGCAGATCAGACCTGGGCTCGAATTTCGTCTCACACGTGACCAGACCCTCTGAAAATTTGGCGGCGCGACCAATTTCAGGCTCCGTGTACAGCCGGCCGGCTCCCTGACCGCTCAGAAGCGGATAAATTTGCTTCTGACAGCAGGTAAAAAAAAGGTGCTCTCCTCCACCGAGAGGGCGCTATTTCCCCCCCCTTGAGACCACCACCACCACCGCCGCCCGACGAACTTACTACCGACCATTCGAATGCCTCACTGACACCGTTGCTCGCTCGCTTCCAATTGACCTTTTCCCCCCCCTTTCTGTTTCGGCTGTGGCTGCCAGAATGGCCACCGCTCCGACACGTCTCGGCCTGCGCCGGGGCAGTCTGAGCAGTGGCATCTCGACCTCGCAGTGCTCCATGACGCTGACCGGCCGGCCCATGGTCTTCCGCTATCCGCGCCGGTCGGCCGTCATATCCTCGCCCGTCCGCTTTTTCTCCCAGAAGCCGCCGCGCCGCCCGCGCTTCTCCACCCGCCTGCGGGCCGCGCTGCGCAACTCCAAGGTGGTCTGGTACCGGATCCCCGTGGGCTTGGGCATCGGCTTCCTGGGCTTTGTGCAGTTCTACAGGGTATCCAGGCGAGAAGCAGAGAAGAACGCGCAGGCGGAGGGCGGCCCAGAACACGCTCCCGTGCCCAAGAAGCGCCCACGTGTGCGGCCAGACGGTCCCTGGTAAGGCTTGATCCCACCCTGGACAGAGGGGGTAGGAGGGAAGGGGAGGGGATGGGAGGGGCTGAATACGAGGCAGACCAAGCCGGTCAGGAAGATCGGAGGCAGAGTGTCGCGTGCTAACACTCGGGGGGTCACAGGCAGATACAGGTCATGTCGACACTGCCTCTGAAGGCACTCTCGCGGTTATGGGGCCGCTTCAATGAGCTCACGGTGCCCTACTACCTACGGGTGCCGGGCTTTAAGCTTTACAGCTTCGTCTTTGGCGTCAAGTACGTTTCTCTCATCTTTGCCGTCTGCTGTGTCTGCTGTTTTGTTTTGTTTTGTTTTGTTCTGTTCTGTTCTTGTATCTTGCTCTTTCTGCTGTCCTGTCTCAATGAACGTCTATCATCCGTGTTGTGGCTGCCTCCGCTAACGTCTTCGCCCAGCCTCGACGAGATCGAAGAGACGGACCTCCACAAGTTCCCCAACCTGGCCGCCTTCTTCTACCGCACCCTCAAGCCGGGCGCCCGGCCGCTGGACCCCGACCACAACGCCCTGCTGGCGCCGTCCGACGGCCGGGTGTTGCAGTTTGGCAAGATCGAAGGAGGCGATATCGAGCAGGTCAAGGGCATGACATACACGCTGGATGCCCTGCTCGGCAAGCACACGCCATCGCCCAGCGTGTCGGAGGCCAGCTCGGTCCGGGGCAGCTCTACGCCGGCAGTATTGCCACCCGCCCAGACGCAGGAGACCGCGGGCGAGGAGTCGGTCAAGACGGACGAGGAGTTTGCCCGCGTGCACGGCATTCCGTACACGCCGGCCGATCTCCTGTCTGGCCCACAAGGTGCACCGCATCTGGCCATGCAGGACCAGTCGGTCAAGTCGTCGGCCTCGGCCGTCTCCGAGGTGCAGGCGGACCTCGACCTGCCGTGGTACTCGCAGGTGCTCTCGCGGAAAAAGAACTCGGCCCTCTACTACGCCGTCATCTACCTGGCCCCGGGCGACTACCACCGCTTCCACTCGCCGACGAACTGGGTGGTCGAGCGTCGGCGGCATTTTGCCGGCGAGCTGTACAGCGTGTCGCCGTACCTGCAGCGGACGCTGCCCGGCCTGTTCACGCTCAACGAGCGTGTCGTGCTGCTGGGCCGGTGGCGCTGGGGCTTCTTCGGCTATGTGCCGGTGGGTGCCACGAACGTGGGCTCGATCAAGATCAACTTTGACCGCGAGCTGCGCACCAACAGCCTGACGACGGACACGGCAGCCGACCGGGCGGCCGAGGAGGCGGCCCAGCGCGGCGAGGCCTACACGGGCTTTTCCGAGGCTACGTATGTGGCGGCCAGCCCTGTCCTCCAAGGATACGCGCTGCGGCGTGGCGAGGAGATGGGCGGGTTCCAGCTGGGCAGCACCGTCGTGCTCGTATTCGAAGCACCACAGCCCGATCCGGCCGGGGCCACCGGCTGGCACTGGACAGTCGAAAAGGGTCAGCGAATCAAGATGGGCCAGTCGCTGGGTCATGTTAATGAATCATGAGACAGGAACGAAAAGGGGAGGGAAACAGGAGAAAACTTTCAACAACAGCGCGCAAGAGGTTCTAACCAATGTCTGTTTTTAATTGTCAAGCTTTTGGAGTTGGGAGCTTTGGTTTACTGCATTGCACTGGCTTTTTACTATATCATACAGACCATTCAAATCGTCTAAATCGTCCAAATCGTCCAAACCGTCCAAGCATCCAATCACTGACCGACTTTGCTGTCTGTCTTGTGACGGCTTGCCACACCAGGCTAGAGAGCGTGACCCTGTTGCAAACTCAGGCGTGGCCTGGCCAAGGAGCAGCGGCAGATCTCTTGGACGGATCTTTTGGATGGAAACAGATGGTGGCACGTGAACCAATATATTTCGCCACGTTTTGGGCATTCTCGTTGGCCATAAGCATCATAGCATAGCATGGGGACTTTTTTTTTTTCTCTTTTCTTTGTCTTCTGTTTCTCTTTTCTCTTTTCTTTGTCTTCTCTTTCTCTTTCTTTCTCTTTCCTTTCTCTAGCCAAAATCATCCAATAAATGCGTGAACATCATAGCATAGCATGGGGTTTGTGTATCATTTCTGCGTTTTTTGTGATTGCCCCATCTTTCGACTGCCAACCATTTGGCCTACGTAAACTTGTACGTGCTGCCTATGTGGTCGGATCGCAGGTGTCGCTGCCCCGGGCCATGCACGTTCTCCCGCAACGTGCCGCCCGGCACCTCGTAGTCGTCCCAGTAGATGCCGCGCCTCTGCAGCTCGGGGACGAGGAGGTCCACAATGTCGATCCACGACTGCGGCTGCACGACGGGCGACAGGTTGAAGCCGTCCAAGTCGGCCTCCCGGATCCACCGCTCCATGCCGTCGGCCACCGTCTGCGGGCTGCCCACCAGCACGGCCCCGTTGCCCCCGATGGACAGCTCGGCGGCGGCGCGCCGCGGCGTCCACGTGCCGGTGCCCTGCGCCTCGTTGAACAGGTTGCTCATGGCCGACTGGATGACGGCCGTGGACGTGCTGTCGTCGGGCGTGATCTCGTCGTCCAGGGCGTACCGGCTCAGGTCGATGCCGGTAAAGGCGCTGAAGATCACGAGGCCGCCCTCGATGGACTGGTACTTTTGCACCTCGGCCAGCTTCGCCTGCGCCTCCGCGTCCGTTGCGCCGACAATGACCGTCAGGCACTGGAAAAACCGGAGGCTGTCCCGGGCGCGGCCCTGCGCGGCGGCCAGCTGGCGGATCTTGGCAATCTTGGGCGCCAGCGTGGCCGGGACGTGGCCGGCCACAAAGATGGCCTCGGCGTGTTTCGCCGCAAATGCCGACCCAGCGCTTGGGTGTCTTTGTCAGTGACCAAGCACGAATGGGGAAGAGAGAGAGAGAGAGAGAGAGAAGAAGGGAACGCACGGCGATGTCCCTGCCTGGAACAGAAACGGTGTTCTCTGCGGACTGGGGTCCACGATGAAAGGGCTCTCCAGCTTGTGGTACGGACCCTCGTGCTTGATGGTGCGGACCCGGGCCGGGTTGATGTACGTCTCCGTGTCCTTGTCCTTGATGAGGGCATCGTCTGCAAAGGACGCCTCCCATAGTCTGTGTGTGCGTGTGAGTGTGTGCGTGCAAGCCGGGGGTAGTCGCCGTCTGCCAGAAACAGGACGGCAGTCATGGGACGCCTCACTTGTAAAGTAGATCCATCAGGTCGTCGGCCGCCGCATATCGCTCGTCATGCGCCACAATGTTGTCCAGGCCCATGGCCAGCGCGCTCGCCTTGTTCCAGGACGTGACGATGTTCCATCTGTGGCCGGTCAGCACTCCTTCTCTGTTCACCCCCTCAGCTTCGGGGCAATGCCCGCCGTGGGTGTCTGGCCTCTCTCTTCCCCCGTCTTACGCTATGCGGCCCTTGGTAAAGTGGTCGAGCGTGGAGAATCGGCGGGCGAGCAGAAACGGCCGCTCGTAGCTTGTCGACGCGGTCACACCAAACCCGAGGGACTTTGTCACGGCTGCCATGGCCGAGATGGGCTGGAGGCCATGATGTCAGGAACTCGTTCAGAAGAAGAAGGGGGAAAAAAAAAGAGGCGGAAACAATGAAGCTCACGACAAAGGGGTCCGTGACCGGGAACTCTTCCCCGATCTTGATGGCCGGGTCCCGGCTGCCCTTGTAGACATCGAAGCCGCCGACTGTGTCTGCCAGGAAGTAGGACAGGAACTTTCCGCGCTCCAGGATCTTGGCCGTCTCGAGCCAGTAGTCGAGGTCGCGCTTGTTCGACGACTGGTCCTGGGGGTTCCGCCACTGGCCCGGACACGTGTGGCCCACCGTGCAGGCATCAAAGGCATTGAGAAAGATCTTCTTCTTGGGCGTCTCGGCTGGCTCGACCATGGCTGCTGTCTGGTGGCTGGGAGAGCAGGGGAGAGAGAAGAGAACGGCTGGGTTGGTCTGTGCAAGCTCTTCGCTCTCTGCGGGCTCTCTGAATGCAGAGGGCCTCGCTGCTGCAGGGGGGGAGGGGGGGGGAGAATGCTCTTATCGCGACGAGGTGCCATGCGGTTGGGTAGGAGCGGATGGCTGTCGCGGCGGTGCCATCCGTGTTCCCTTTTTTTCCCTTGTCCCTGCTTGATTATCTGGCACCGGCCACAGCACAGCAGCAGCATGCTTCCGGAGAGCGGGTCCTGGCCGTACGCTCGCTTGCCAGCAATGGGCTAGATGCCATTTCGTCATCCGGCGCAATTATCATATCACCACCGCTAGTTGCACGATGCGACCCGTCCGTGTGTCTGTTCTCCACAGAACTGGCCAAGGCTTGTCGGAATATTCTACTTGATAGAGGAAGACGATAGTGTGTCTGATCTCGGGCTCCAGCTCTCTGGCTTGCTTTGTCTAGCTATATATCTAGGCCTGCCGGGTCAGTGTCTGTTTTTAGGGGGGGTTCTTGTCTACCAACTTGACCGATTGTCCGGCTCCTGTCGAGGATACCTGTACGGGGCATATCTGCGAGTGCCCTGATCCTCCTTGGAGAGAGAGATAACCGACCGTTGAGCGCTGCTCTTTCCTAGCACAGCCCAGTTCTACCGCGACTGCCAAGCCATGTCTTTGCACGAAACCACGGTCGTCGGGGAAGCCAAGGGCTTCGCGACAGAGACTACGACCAACATCCGTGACGGAGAGCACTTTGGGGCAGATCGGCTCGACGAGGAGCCGCGGCACTTTCTGGGCATCAAGCTGCCCAGCTACTACAACAAGGGCCGCCAGCGGGCCCTGGTGCGAAAGCTCGACATTTTCCTGCTGTGCGTGGCCAACGGTTTTTTTTTCTGTTGGCGAGAAGACCGGGCGACAGGTGGGACGCATGTGCCTCTAACAGCTGCCCAGGTCTTACACGAGCCTGTCCACGTTTATGCAGACCCTGGACAATACGAACATCAGGTGGGCGGCCATGCAGTGCTCGCTTGCATTTGTTCGGGCGTCTTGCTGACCAAGACTGTGCAGCAACGCGTATGTGTCGGGCATGCAGACAGACGTGAGTATAAGAGGCATGATGGCGAGCGTACACGCAGACAGACAGACTGGCTGACCATGGAACAGCTGTCTCTCTACGGGAACGAGCTGAACTACTTTTCCACGACGTTTAACTGCGGCATAATTGCCGGTGCAGGTGAGTGTTTTCCTTTTGCTGTGCTCTGTTTTTTTTTTTTTTCTTTTTTTCTTTTTTTCCCTTTTCTTTTCTTTTATATTCTCTCTTCTCTTCATTTCTTCTCTCCATCATTCAACTCTAACACAACAGTGCCTCTCATGCTGCTATCGACACGGATCAGGCCGTCCATCCTGATGCCCGCCTGCGAGTTGGCCTGGACGGCGCTTGTCATGGGCATCGCAGGCGCAAAGAATGCGCAGACCGTAAGACCCCTTTCCTACCTGCCTGTGACCCATACTTGAGAACCCCCCTTTGTGTTTAATGCAACCCCTTAGGTCTACGGCATCCGCTTCCTGGTAGGCTTCTTCCAGGGCATTGCATTTCCAGGTATGCTCTCTCTGTCTCTCGCCCTCTCCGCAGACATCTCCCAAACCTGACACAAAAAAGGCTTTGCTGCTTTGGTCGGCAGTTGGTACACCCCCTCGGAGCTCGGCAAGCGCATGGCCTTGTACGAAGTCTCGTCCACGGCAGCCGGGATGTTCTCCGGCTACATCCAGGCGGGCCTCTATGCCCACATGAATGGCAAAGGCATGGCCAGCTGGAGGCAAGTCATACGAGAGTCCTCGGCATTGCACCGTCAAACGAGAAGAAACTCACACACACGCCCTCTAGATGGCTCTTCATTTTCGACGGCATCATTTCCATTCCTATCGCGTTATGGGGCTTCTACGCCATCCCAGACCAGCCAGGCCAGACAAAAGCTCGCTGGCTGTCTGCTTCTGTGCGTATCGACGTGGCGGTAGCTACTGTGGTTCTTCGCGGAAACGGCTCCTGACAATCGATACAGGACATCGGCTTGGCTGCGAGCCGGATGGACACGGTCGGCCGCCACCCCGTCCAGAAGATCACCTGGAAGCGCTTCAAGAGCATCTGGTCCACTTGGCACGTGTACCTGTTTGTTGCCTGCTACGTGTACGTTCTCTCTCCGTTCCTCCCGCCCAAGCTGCCTTTGCCACTAATAGGTATCAGGTTGTATGGCGCCTTCTCATGGGGTGATAGCTACTTCAACCTCTGGCTGCAGTCCCTGGGCAAGTACTCGGTCGAGGAGCTGAACAACATCCCCACGGCCGGTCCCGGGGCCGCCCTTGTCAACTCGGTGGTGAGCGGCCTGCTGTCCGACTATCTCGAGAACCGGCCGCTCGTGATCGTCCTCAACATGCTCGTCTGCCTGTCGGGCAACACGTTCCTGGCCGTCTGGCGGTCGCCGGTCTGGCTCAAGTTCGTCGGCTACATCTTCATCACCACGGGCCTTCCGGCGCAGAGCCAGACGATTGCCTGGATCAACGAGGTGTGCCAGGGCAACGGCACGCTGCGCGGCCTGATCGTGTCGATCGGCAACACCTGTGTCTACGGCATCAACGCCTGGGCGCTCGTGCTGCTGTTCCCAGCCGTCGACGGTGAGCATGCTTTGTTCTTCGCCGCTGTCTTTTTGGCCGTGTAGGCATACTGACAACGTCTACAGCCCCCCATTACAAGTACGGATACGGAGTCTGTGCAGGCCTGATCGGGGCCGGTGTTGTCACAGTCTTTGTTATCCTCCATGTCATTCGGCTCGACTTGTCAGTTTTGCATCAAGAAAGCCCCTGCCTGTTTTCTTTTTCTTTTCTTTTCTTTTTTTTGGTCCAACTGCTGACCGCTTTCACAACACAGGAAATCTGGAAGAGCTGTTCGCAACTCGATGGGCCTTTTGGAATTCAAAGTCTGGGAGGGCGAGAAGACTGCCGACGAGACCACCGGCGAGACTGGTGCGGCGAAAACGCAGCAGCAAGCACATGGATCGGACCTGGCCTGAATGTTGCCGTAACAGGGAGTCGGAGCACGGGACAACGGGATGAGAATGCAGGCAGCCCCCCCTCGTCCCCCCCCGGCACAACCCGATGAAAAGCGTGTACAGCATGGACACCTTGGGGACGCAACGAGGATGTGGTGAAAGGGGAGGCTGAGGTAAGACGGAGGCAGACAGCCATGTGGACCTGAAAGTGCAATTGAGGGGAGCGGGCCAGACAATTGGCAGGCAGTTAGTTGGCAGGCAGTTGGCCGGCACCTGCATTTCATGTAGACGTACAAGTAGAATAAGATGACGAATCGTTGGTGGCGTTGCATTTCCTGTGTTTGGCTCCTGTTTGGTTCCTGTTTGACCCAGTCTGGTTTCGGTTCCTTGCTCCAACTGGGTATTGCTCAACACTGCCATACTGCTCCATCCTGTCAGGCTTTGTTTCCAGTGACACTTGGGCTTGTTTGGATCGCAAAGAAAGGCGCCATCCAAGTGCGCTTGGTCTCTTCTACGCTGCAGGCATTCCGCACTCTCGGACGGCGAATGATATGGAAAATGTCTCATCTTTATATATGTATTCCGAAAAATAAAAGAAGTCATAAAAATAGAACTAAAAAAATGTAATCAACTCCGTTGTTTTTGCTTGCTTTCGTTTGCTTGGGGGGGGGCGTCGTGATTTTCCCAATCTATGCTCTTTACGCGCCGTACACCTTGTAGATCTCCTCAATGGGCTTGAACTCCTTGGGGCCAGCCTCGCCGGCGCGGCCGCCAAAGACCAGCTGGGCATTGAGCTTCCAGGTGGCGGGCACGCTCCAGGTCTCCTGGACCTTGGCGTCGACCAGGGGGTTGTAGTGCTGGAGGTTGGCGCCGAGGCCCTCGGCCTCGAGAGCGGTCCAGATGGCCCACTGCAGCATGCCGACGGACTGGGTGGCCCAGACGGGGAAGCGGTCGGCGTAGATGGCGAACTTGGCCTGCATGCCCTCGACGACGGTCTGGTCCTCGAAGAAGAGAACCTGGGGGGGGTATTAGCGAGGAACGAGAGAGACAACAACAAATAACAAATAACAACAAAATAACAACAAAAGGACAACAACAAAAGGACAACAACAAAACAACAACAAAACAACAACAACAACAACAACAACAACAACAACAACGGGGGGCTCAGGCACGTACACTGCCTGCACCGGCCTTGAAGGCGGCCAGCTTCTGGGCGGTGCTGGCGAACTGCTCGGCCGGGACGATGGCCTTGAGCACATCCGACGTCAGGTCCCAGAACTTCTCGTGCTCGGCGCCAAAGAGGACGACGACGCGGTTGGACTGGGAGTTGAAGCTGCTGGGCACGTGCTTCAGAGCGGCCTTGACGATCTCCTCGACGCGCGCGTTGGAGATGGGGATCTTGTTGGTGAGGCCGTAGTACGTGCGGCGGGCCTCGGCCAGCTCGAGCAGGGTGTCGGCGCCCTTGGTAGCCATTGTGCGGACAGACGAAACAGAGGGAGAATAGGTACGGAAGGGTGGTGAGGCAGCTTTGCGGGCGGCAAAGGAGCTGGCGGCGAGGGGTAGAAGAGACGAGGGGTTCTTGGGCAGGAAAGTCTTGAGGTTGGAGGAGAGCTTCACCGTGGTGGCGAGAGAACGGACAGAGGAAGGGTTCATTGGAAGAGACGAGAGAAGGGAAAGAGAGGAGGGGAGAGGAGGGGATATATACTGTTTTTTTATGGGAGGAGGAGGGGGGGGGGGATGGAGAAGAGACGAGGAGAGGGGTGTGTGTGAGAGATGTGTAAGGTACAGTGGAAGCGGGAGGGGGGTGTTCCTTTTTGACACGTTGAGGTTGGGGTGTGCTAGGATCGTAGCTATATGGCGGTACAGAGCAGAGAGGAAATAGTCAATATCAGAGAATACTACCACACCGGAAGAAGAATATCGAGAAGAAGGGGGGCCGAGGGGTATAAAGGTAGAGAGGGGTGGGTTTGGAGGGGAATGGGCCTTCGCCGTGCGTACTCCGTAGTTAGTGGTTCTTGGGACGACGAGAGACAATGAGAGGCATGCCAAAGCAGAACAGCAGAGAAGCTGCTGGAGACGAGCTGGTCCCAGAGGGAACGTCCAGTCGTCTTACTTAATCCTTCGTAATGCAGCCTACCCACGGGTTTAGACCGGCGAAAGCGGAGCCCGAGCCGGACGAAGACAAGGGCCCCAAGGGAGCAAATCAAGCCATGGACGACGGGGCCCAGAGGCTACGAGTCTTCCGTGTAGCAACTAGCTGGATCGCAAATGCAGCCATTGTGTGGTGCCTTGCCGGCGGTGGGGGGGGGGCCAAGGGGGGTGGGCTGCGCAAAGCTCGATATATCCGGGACCCGTGGCAGGAGACACTCGTGGAAGGACAGAAAAGCACAGAAAAGCACAGAAAAGCACCCAGACACCCCTATATTCAAACCAAAAACAAAAGAAGAACCATTCACAAAACAGAACGGTGGGCGTCCAGCACGGCTACGGCCTGTTGCTCGCTATTATCCGGAGTGCCAATGGACGTTCGGCGGGTTCGTGGTGAGGCTCTTGAGGTACCTTCCCCATCCGGGTGTGTGCGCGTGTACATGGCTCACCGGCAAGATACCGCGTGTACTCTTGTACCCTTTGCAACCAGGGGCGGAGCCGGTATTCCGGGGTGGGCTTTTTTTTTTTTTTTTTAATAATGGGAGCGCTGATTACAAAGGATGCGAAATCAAAATCGAGGGCCTTCAGAATTTAAAAAAAAAAAAAAAAACTCCGATGACCCCTCCTCGGGCTTGATAACTTATCGCTAATCCATCAATTGCCCCGCTCTCTGTCCGGCCCCCCCTCCAGCCTTCTCTAGCTTTCTTTTTTTTTTTGCTTCTCCCCTTCTCTTGAGCTCCGGCTCGCCTGTCCCCTTTGTAAGCCTGCGAGCTAAACACGAATCAACCAGGCCAAGAGATGGAGATGTGCAGATGTGACAGTTTCTTTGGGGGGGGGGGTGTTTCTTTGGCTGCTCCCCCAACGTCGCCCCGAAATAAGCGTCTGACGGCACCAGCCTCTTCCCACCCACCCGGCTTTGCCAATGCCGGACGGCGACTGTGGAAAACCTCTCGAAAGCCCGTCTTGCTCCCTCTTTGGGCAAGTCAGCACGTCGCGTCATGTGACGCCTCCGTTGCGTATGTGTGACTCGCAAAATCTCGCCTGGGACACACACTCCGTGTGGCCCTTGGCCAGACAGCCAGTCGTGCTGCGATGCTCTGTAGGAATGCTACGCCCGAGAAAGCCACAGGCATGCCATGCATGCTAGACTTCAACCACGGCCTATCACCTCTTGTCACGACATGCCACTCCGCCGATTGCGTGCTATGTACTCTCCACTGTCCACACTGTGTTGCAGAACCGTCCCTCAGGTTTGGCTGCCGCGAGACGTGTCCCAGTGGCTACAGAGATACATCTGTTCATTCTGCGTAGCCGGGTGTAAGCAAGCAGTATCTTTGGCGGGGGGCAGGCATCCAATCCCGTACATTCCGAGCTGACAATTCCGACCACTCCAATGCACGTACGGGAACAAGTCGTGTACTATCAAAATCCATGTTTCTGTCTCTCAAAAAGACAACATTATGTACATGTTCGAGCTAAGCTTGTGTGCTGTAACTAATACTAATACTATGACGACGCAGCGAATTAAAGGGGTGGTGGAAACAAAAACGAAAAGAAAAAAAACCCAGACTTGGTTCCGCCGGCAGGCATTCCGTTCGAGCCCAAGCAACGTGCAAAACAAGACTGCGGAAACACGGATGTGGCAGGGAAGAAAAGAAAAGGCAAATAAAAAACGCAGTCCCTAACGCCAGTTGTACCTGGTTATATGTTTTTTTTTGTTCGTCTCGTAGTGTGGCCCATTTCTAAAAAGAGAAAAACAAAACAAAAAGAAAAAAGACAAGACAAAACAAAATTCCAAGTTTCTCTATGCCGGGGGGGGGGGACAGCCTCGCTGCTGCCGAGAATGCCATTTTCGTGTTTCTTTTTTTGTAAGCCGTCCTTTCTCATGCAGTAAAAATCCGTCAACTCATATCAATAGTGTCCCCCGAATGCTCTGGGTATCCTCCCCATGGGTGGTCTAAAAGGGTAATTTGGCAATGCTGGTGGTGGGTGAGGAACGAGGTTCGAAGAAGAAGGCAAAATACAATGTAATGGGGAGGTAGAAAGGTGAATCAAAGGGGGGGGGAGGAGCAAAAACAAGCAGGTATGTATGCCCAAGGACAACCATCCAGACAGAAAGACAACTCATTTGGTTGAAGCAGTTGGGGGGGTTGGAACAACATTGCTGAGCAAAATTGTCGAGCAGTATTGTCCAAGATCGCCCAGCATCGCCGCAGAGCATTTACCACGTCTCGGCCGTGTACTGACCGGCGTCCTTCTTGAGGTTCCAGAACTTCTCGGCCTCTTCGCGGCCGAGATTGCCCTTCTGCATGGCCACGTCGATGAGCGCCTCGTGCACGCCCTCGCCCATGCCCCGGGTGCTGCCGCACACAAAGATGCGGCCGTCGACCGAGTTGATCACGTACCAGACAAGGTCCGCCTGGTGCCGCACCTCCTCCTGGACATAGCGGCCGTGTCCGCGCCGGCTCTCGACCACCCGCTTGACCTCGTCCTCGTGCACGCCCCATTCGCCGCTGTACAGCTCGTCCACCAGCGAGTCGCGGATGCCCTGCAGCACCCACACCTTGTTGGCGCAGTTGGCCGTCTTCAGCCGCCGCTGCACGAAGCCGCGGAACGGCGCGATGCCCACGCCCGCACCGATCAGCAGCATGGGCCCGTCGGGCACAAACTGCTTGGCCAGCGGGTTGGCCATCAGGCCCTTGAACATGGGCACGTACAGCTCCGGCTCCTCGCCGCGCTTGCGGGCGTCCAGGAACCGGAGAGCCTGGCGCTCAAAGAAGCCCGAGCCGATGCCCGTCCGCCTGCCGTCGCGCCAGTCCTCCGACTCATGAACGGTGACGGCAATCTCGATGACACGCCGGGCCTTGCCGTTGAACTGCTCGTACGAGTCGTGCGGGTCGTTGGACAGCGAGTAGAAGCGCGGCATCTGCTGGTGCAGGATCGACAGCAGCGCGTCCAGTGGCGGCTTGGCGCTCGGGAAGGCGTGCAGCATCTGCAGGAGCGAGATGTGCGGGCCCGTGCGGAAGTCGCAGAACGCGCCCTGGCCCTCGGCCGAGCACAGATACAGCAGCACCTTCTTCTCGTCCTCGGCCGAGGCGTACTCGGCCAGGATGCGCAGCAGCTGCTTCGTCGGCGGGTACGACTGCACGTCCGAGCACCACGTCAGCAGGTCGCGGCGGGTCGTGACCAGCTCGCGCGCCATCTCGTCGCCCCAGACCGTGGGCCAGCGGCCCTTGGTGGTGCGCAGGAGGACCGGCTTGTCGCGCAGGAACCGCGGCACCAGGAGCACGTCCAGGAGCTCCTCGACCACCTTGGCGTCGGTGGGAGCCACGACGCCGATGGCGCCGCCGACCCGGAAGTCGCGCATCTCGCCAGCCGGGTAGTCGGTGACGTCCAGGTCGAAGTGGTATGTGCGCTTCTCGGCCCCCGGCTGGGTCAGCTCGCGGGCGTTGTGGATGCGGGCGGGGTAGACGTGGAATGGTGGGTGGGGCTGGACAAAGTACGGCGGCTGGATGGTGGTGTCCAGCTTGGGCAGCTCTTCCGGCTCAGACTGGAAGACCAGGCTTTGCAGGCCCTTGAGGAGCTCCTCCTCCTTCTCGTCGGCCTCCGCCGTCTTTTCTTCTTTCTTGTCCTTGTGGTCGTCGCCGGATTCCTTGTCTGCCGCGGTCAGCTCGGCAGCTGCGGCTGGCTCAGCTACGATTGTCGGTGTCGGTGTCGTGTTTGTGCTCTCGATTTGTTCCGTCTTGTCCTCCTCGGCCTCTTCTCCGAGCGAGATGCCCGAGTCGGTGTGGGCGAGAGGGGCCGGGAAAGTGGGTGTGACGGGCCCGGAGACGACAGTGGGTTCTGTCGGCAGTGTTTCCACCTGTGCAGGCTTTTGTGTAAGCTCCTGGGAAGTCTCCTGGGAAGTCTCGGGGACTGGCTCGGGGACTCCCTCGGGGACGTGGTCAGCAGGCTCCTTGGCTGTCTCTGGAGAGACTTTGAATGGCGCCTTGACAGTCTCTTGGGAATTCTGGGAATCCTGGCTCTTGGAACCAGTCCGGTCAGGAACAGGCAGCAGGAACGCTGTCTGCTCAGGAAGCTCAGCCACCGCGGTCAGCGCGGTGGGGACCCGGTCGATCTTCAGCTGCAGCGACCGGTAGGCGTCGTTGTCCGGGAGCGAGACGCTCTCGTACTTGACGCCACCCGAGCCGGAGTCCAGGGTCATGCAGCATCCGCCGCCGCAGCAGCGGGTGATCAATTGGGTGCTGGACTCGCCGGTAATGCGGCGCACGTCCGTGGCATTGCGGGCAATCAGATGGGTCGAGGCCCGGCGCCGGCGCGGGTTGGTCATGCCGGTGTAGTCCTCGGCCACGGACACGCCGTCCTCGTAGTCGTCGTGCTCGTCGCCGGACTCGGAGTACGTCAGGGACGGCGCAATGGACGGTGCGCGCGCGCCGCCGGGCAGACTGTCCGAGGCTGCCGCAGCGGTAGCCGCGGCGGCCGCCACGGCGGCGGCGGCCTCCTCGGCGAAGATCTGGCTCAGCCGAGCATGGGCCACGTCGGTCGACATGGCGATGCGGTCGCAGAGCGGACGGAGGGAGCGGCGGAGAAGGAGGAAGAGGAAGCCGTAGAAGCGGCGGTAGCAGGCCGCAATGGGGAGACAGGCGGCGAGGTCGAGGTCGAGGCGACGGGGAGGGGGCCCGGCCAGCAGGACGCGCAGCGGGGGGGCGAGGTCTGAGAGCGAGTGGAAGCGCGATCTAGGAACGTGGACGCATGGCGAGGCTCGGCGGCGGGCGAGGACGGCGGAGAGGCGGGTTGGGGAGGAAGAAGACGAGCGGGAGCGAAGTGAGGCCAGGTTGGGGGGCCAGGAGGACGTCGCGCTTTTAAAGAGCGGGACGAGACACACAGGGAGACAGGGGGGGGGAGGGTTCCAATTATAAAGGATACTCGGACCTGGCCAACGAGGCTCCTGGAGGGGGGGGGTGATAAGCTATGGGGTGGCGTGAGGGCGCGGTGAGGTTGAGGAGCAGAAAGGGTGTGTGTCAGGGAGAGACGAGGAGAAGTCAAAGGAAATCCGTCGAGGCTAATAAATGTGGGCTGGACGGAGCGCTAAGAGCGTTGGCCCTGTGTGGGCAACTACTGCTATGTAGCGAATACTCTATGTCTCTGCATGGGAAAGCATGCTTGCGACGACCGATATGGCAGGAGTGGCCGTGCTGGGCTCACTGGGCCGCGGCCTCGCGCTTTCCGGTTCTGGCCGTGGGCGATGGGGAACAAAAAAAAGAAGAAAAAAAAAATTCAGGGCACAGAAAGGCAAAAAACGCTCGCGCATGTAGTGCCCAGTGCGCTGCACCGTGCTGCGCAATGGCACAAGCCGCAACGTCGACCAGTACCGCAACCAGGCGCGGATCCCTGCCCCTTCAGCGCTTCTTGGGCACTGCAGAATGAGCCATCTGACGGGGGGCGCCATCGGACGCGAGAGCCACCTGACCTCCCTCTTCTTCAGCGGCCTGGCTTGTGCGGCCACCCATGCCAGACTCGAGAGCCAGACTCGAGAGGAGGCGGCTTCCGGTGCGGTGCCATCTACGAGTGGACTGGCATGCGGGCGTTTTCTGCATCTCCATTCCTGCACTCTGGCTCCCTTGTGCATTTCTGCTGCTTCCGGTGGCTCCATCTCGTCGGCCTCTCTCTCCACTCCTGCGGGCTCGGGCTCAGGCTCAGACTCAGCACCCACAAAAAGCGCCGCCGACGGAGGTCCAGAGATAGCCAAAGGACAGGCTTCGCATCGCAGATGGGGACAGAACGCGGCCGAGGTGAAAAAAAAAAAGACATAAAGACGAACCCGGCGATGGCCCACTGGCATCCACTGGCATGCCCTATCTTTGCTATCTAAGACCGCCGCTCGAGAGCAGCCCCGAAGTCAGGCAACTTTCTTCCTAGTGTCGTGCGGTTGTCGGAAATGAACGCTAACTATTACACAGTGCCGTGCTGCGGGCGGCCAGGCGGAAGAGCCACGGGGCAGTTGGGGCCGGGATGCTGGAGCCAAGGGCAGGCGGCCAGCAGGTCTGGGGTCAGCGCAGTATTACGAGCCTGCTGCGAAAGCCAGCCAGTCAGCCAGCCAGCCAGCCAGTCAGCCAGCCAGAGGAGCCGTTTTTTACGAGCCACCAACCAGCAGGCAGAACAGCCCAATCGAGACTCCCAACGATTCCAAAGAGGAAAAAGTCACCGCTGAGTCGCCACCGATCGATAATGCCCTCAGTCCCCTCGCCTCCTCTCTTTCCTCCCTTCTCCTTTCGGCTGTCTGTCTGTCTTGGTTGCCGGTCTCCTCGTCCGCCCGGCTGCACATCCATACAGGTGGGCATCCATCAGGCAGCCATCAGATATCCATCAGACATCCATCAGACGTCCATCCACAAGATCTCCATAAGATATCCCTGACACCAATTGTGGCTGGCCTTCATCGAGCACCACCACCCGCTGGGCCATCTCCTATCCATTGTGTGTCCATTGTGCATCCATTGTGCATCCATTGTGCATCCATTGCGTATCCATTGCATGTGTACTGCGTGTGTACTGCGTGTCTACTGCGTGTCCGGACCTCTCGCCTCCTCTCGACCCCCCCCTTCGTCGCGCTATACTCCATTTCCCCAAGTCCTATGCAACTCAGACGTGGCATTGCAGCGCTGCCTCCAACGCTGTTTGGCGGACGCAGATTGCAATATCGCCTTCCCAAATGACGGCACGACAACAGCTTTCCAGGGCGGCGCCGCCAATTCTCCGACCTCGGCAGCAGGTAGGGGGCCTGGCAGCCAGGAGTCAAGGCCAAGTTGCGTTTGTGGTTGAGGGGGGAGGGGGCGATTGTCTGCCCCCAGTGTGCAAGGCTCGGCCGACGCCGTACTCATACGGAGTACAAGTTTGCGCATTTTTGATTAGATCAGATAAGATGTCTGGGGTTGACGACTTGGCTTTGGTGGCAGGTGAGAGTGAAAATTTTTTAATCTCCTTACTAACGTTTCCCCTGCGCCATGTCCTCCTCTGCAGCGCAAAACATTCAAAGCATGAAAACATTAGTTCAAACAGAAAAAATGCAAAGATCTGATAAAATAGCGCCGACAGGGATGGGGCATCCACACCAGCAATAGAGTACACCGTAGCACTGTAGCACACCGCAGTCGGGGCCCAGCCATGGACACTGACTTGGGCCAAGCATCTGTAGTGCTTTGGGGGAAGTTTGTTTTCCCACACTCTCCACTTTCGTATACGCGGGCTGCAGGCTAGCTCTTGGCCGTTTAACCCATCCCAGAACAGGAGCCTTGTTTCATGGCCGCCGGGAACGCGTCTGGATGTTGTTTGTGGCTAATTGCCCATCTTGGCTTGTTGGGGCGGATGCGAGCCAGGGGGGCGCTTACACTGCAATGGACGACAGGGTATGTACCAAAAGTACGCGGTAACGGCACGGAGTCGTCTTGTCTGATGATCTGATAAGATTGTCTGCCCGCCCAGGGATGCACGTGTAGAGTGGTTTTACGCGATGGCGGTGTGCGCGCCCCGGCCGCTGACACGCCCAAATTGAAAAGAAAACAAAACAAAAACGACCACAGACCAAGGGGGGGCATGTAGCAGGAACACCAGAAGAAAGAAGAAATGAAGGAAAGGAAAAAACAAAGTGCAAACACCGGTGGCTGCACACCTCGGCGAAAGTACTCGTGACTACGAGTTCTCGTGCTCCAATTGCAGATGCCGGTTCTGGGCAGGCTCCTGCTGGGGATACACATCCCCGTCCCGTCCGTCCATTGATTGGAAGATGGCAGTAGGAGAAGGAGAGACCAAAAAAAAAACCCAAGCAAAAAGGGGGCGCGACGTTTGATGAAGCAACCAGTTCGCCTGCCCAGCACACACACACACACACACACTATGTACATACACCAACACATCCTGGCACGCTACGACCATCGTGCACAGCTACCATGTAGCCAGACGGGTATCTGGCAGAGCCTCAAGGCTGGCAAAAGCTACCGTGCGAGTACCTGTCTGTGTCACGCCTTGCATGTCCATCGACCCAGCATTGACCCAGCTGGCCGAGTCCTGGGAGAGGTGTCCCACAGCCGCTGGCATTGCCCTCCTTGGCAACCACGATCACCAGCCCAGTGCTACCTCGTGAGTGTCCCCCCTTGGGGTGCGTCGCCCTTCCCTCCTCCTCCTCCTCCTCCTCCTCCTCCTCCCCGTTATGTGTCACCGTCGGCACCCCCCTCTTCGTCTCGTCCCCCCTTCGTCCCCTCTTTTATTGCCGACTCTCTCCGACGTTCCAGAAATCCATCTCGGCCCCAGTGTACTAGTTATTGTGTAGTAGGTCCATCGCCATCTGACCCTGCAGAACAGGAACATTCCTTCTGCGCAAGGGGGAAGGGGGGACATCACTCCACCACGTGATTGGACGTCTATGTCGGTAAGAGGGCCCGGCACTCGGGTAGCCAGTCCCTAGGTTCCATCGGTTCCATAGGCTCATTAACGCGTCCGCTCATACGAGCCGGAAGCTGGCCTTCCAGAAGCCAGGGTCGATGATTTGTGCTGTGTTTGTTTGTTTTTTTCCCGTGCGTCCTGGGATGATGCATCCTGGGAGACGTGTTTGCATGGTTCTCGCTCAATCTCCTACACCGGTAGTTGTGCATTGCATGCAAGCATACGTATCTGAATACTCGGCGGAGCATTCTCCATCTTTTGGCAAGATAGCTTATTACCTCATTGTGTTTAGTGTTTACAGCATTTCATTTCGTGTACAGTGTATTAACGGCCACGCTGCGCAGTCGTTGACTAATAGTACTTCCCGCAAACAGTATTTTGCTATGCACACGGCAACTTATGTCTCCATTCCTCCTTTCACCGCTCCTCCTTCGCAATGGTACTGTTCCACAGTCGGTGAGCCAGGCCCCAGCCCTGTTTGTTTATGGTTGGTGTTTCCGCCAAAGTGACGCTCGTCCGACGTCGCTTTGCTTTTCAAGGGGCTCAAGAAAGGGGGGGGGAAGAGTCATTGTCCCTTGGCGAAGATCCCAAGAAATTGGTTCAGACAATGTTTTTCGGTATCTGCCTGCATGCCTGCGTACTCGTATCCTGCTTTTTTTTTTTTTTTTTTTACCCAATGTCATGTTGTTTTTTGTTGGGATCCAGCAAAGTGCAAAACAGGCTCGGGCAAGGCGGGCCAGCACAGCACAGTTGCACAAGGCATGAGACACGGCCATGCTCTGATGTCAGAGACAAGGCCAGATGGTAATTGCTATGTAGTCAAATGACATCTCGCTGGGAAAAATGCCGCCGGGACCAGCAACTACGCCAAATCCGACAGGGCCGAAGGAGCCGAGACCTGACTGCAGCCCAGACAAGTAGTTCCTCTTCGGAAAACATGCACATGCATCCGTAGTGTGTTTTGGGGGAAGCGAGTTGGAGAAAGGGAGGAGGCGAAAGAAGGCGAAAGACAGGGGTACAAAACAGAAACAGAAACAGAAACAGAGAGAAACAGAAACAGAACGAAACAAAAACAACCAGACAAAGAAACAGAGTATCAGAGAATCAGATAATCAGATAATCAGATAATCAGAATCAGAGAATCAGAAAAACAGAAATAACACAGAACCAGAACCAGAAAGTCAGAAAGTCAGAAAGTCAGAATCAGAGAATTAGATAATTAGAGAATCAGAGAATCAGATAAATACAGAACAAAGAACACAGAAACAGAAACAGAAACAGAAACAGAAATAGAAACATACCAGAAACAGACACAAAGAGAGGAACACAGACGCAGAAACAATCACAACGGATAGTCCAGCTCTCTTGCCATCCCCGCAAATCCGCCAAAGAGGGACTGGCTGGAGCTTTCCCGTTCCGACGTGGCCAGCTGACCCTCGGGGGATCGTCGTAAACTTCCGGCCAACTGCTTGTCGCTTGCCAGCCTGCTTGCTTCCTCGCTGCTTGCCGCCCATCGGGTCGGTTCTGGCGAGGCTCTACCTGCCGAATCTGGCACCCCAAGCCTAACCATGCCCAAACGAGCAATTTCCGCTTTTGACGATTTGGGGCACCTTGGGGGCGGTTTCTTGTTGTTCCTGATATCGGTACTTCCTTCCACTTTCGTAATTTGTCAGGCCCGCACCTTCCCGGAAATGCGTGCCTGTCTGTGCCATTGGGCATGGCAGGCCAGGCCCCATCACCAGCACCGTCACTGCCTGTTCTTTCTCATTAAGCACTGGCATTTTCCATTCTGCTGCATTGGCCAACCGAAGAGCATTTCAAGAGCCCTTCTGGCCATTCAGAAAGCATGCCATAACCCGTGTAACCGAGTTTCGCACTGCGTACACGAGGCTGCGAGCCTCGATGCGAACCTCCATTCATCCGTAATGCCAGCCACGTACAGCACCATGTGTCTGTCGACGCAAGCACAACCCCCAAGTAGACGCCCCAGAACGGTCGCCCTCGACAGAAAGACTGCGCTGGCCCTGTGGCCGTTGTTTGCTCTTTCCTGCCCAGTAACTAGATATGGTATCATGACCATCCGTGGTTGGTCTTGCCGTGCGAAGGTCTGCTGCCGTTGCGTAGTTCCAAAATGGGAAAGAATGAACCGTGGCTAGCACCTTCTTTCCGAGACGCCTCGCGCACGTCTTCATCACCATGCTTTTGTCGTGAGGATTTCCACTTGAAGGCTTCTCACCCAGAATCTCTCCCAAAGTTGCATCATGTTTCCTGTCCAATATCTGCAGTCTTCTCGGCTTCATTATCCATATCTGTGCTCCAGCGAAACCACTTCGTAGCCAGTGTGAGCAACGCAAGCTTTTAACACCATCAGAACTTGGGCTTTTTTTGCATACCTCTCCTTCTGTATTCCATTCCATCTCCGACATCATGGCGTACGAGAAGAAGATGCCTTTCAGAGAGCAACCGAGCTTCTCTAACTGGCTCGAAAGAGTAAGAAACATCCTTCGAGAACACAACCTCAACGCACGTCTCACGGATCCACCAGCACCTTCTTTGCCTGGAGTAGCCGCCTCGAGAGACGCAGTCGACAAGGTCAGGAACGGGTTCAGGAGCCTGAGAAAGAGAAGCAGCCGTCTTTTCTGGCTCCGAGATGGCACTCGAGCACCCAACAATAGCCCGGTAGGAAGAGCAGGAAAAGACACCGACACCACCCTCAAGCATCGAAACCCCGGACAACCGCCCGAACATCTGCCTGATAGCGAAGATGCCCGGCACGCAACGGAAGGTAGGGCTTCAACACATACCGATGGGAAGCAGGGCGACGAAACCAAAAGGCCCTCCGGCGGCGGCATTGCAGAAGCTCAAAAGTTATCTCGGCCATGCAGCCCGAGTAGAGTGAGTGTATACCCGTGATGGTGCAATGGGGATCAAGCTTCTTACATACAGCAGGAATCACGGCGTCCGGGATCCGATCCCACAGACGGGTCTCGTCCTCAATCATCCAAGTCTCTAACAGGCGGCAGCAGTGCCACCTCGGCGTCCGTCGCCAGGAACCAGACAGACACTCCTCCATCAGAGAACGGAGGGTCTTCTCGGAAAGGGAAGGAGAAGGCTACAGGAGGCGGACGGACTCCGGTTGACAGGGACAGATCTGGCGGACCTGACGACCCATCGGGACCCCCAGGAAAAGACTCATCCGAAGATTCCGACGAAGGGTCAATGAGAGGAGGCTTCATGGTTTCTCAAGGCTACCATAATACCCTCCCCACCACCCGCAGCAGGGCAAATTCCGTCTATGCAGCGCAGCCTCTCTATGGGGGCAACTCATTCGTGAGTCTCACCAGGCGGTTGGCCGTCAGAGAGAACAGGAACTGGCCACTGGGAGGTCAAGAGACGAACACTGGCGCCGAGGCGGCACGCAGACAGGCCTCTGCGATGAACACCAGTTCCGCGGTGATGCGGAGGCGGGCTGAAGCCAGTGACAGAGCAAAAGACGTCTCGCACAAGAAGGAAAACAAGAACGAGTCCAGCATCGATGCTTTCTCGAGCAGCACAACTCTGGTTCCTGCCTCCCTCTGCGCCGAGAACGGCTCTACTGGCAGCCTTGCCACTGCCGGAGACCAAGCACGCATGAGCGCACACTCCGGAACCACAAGGAAAGCCCTTGCGAGCAGACCTAAGTCTCTGGATATGTTGCCGTCTGTCAGACCAGTCACGGGTGGCCAGGGTGCAGACAGGACGTCTCAGATCTTCAGCAGCATCAGACGAAAGCCTGCTCCGGCTCAGAGCATACCAGCCGAAAAGACCCAAAATATGGAAGTACTGACCAGCACAACTCAGAGCCATGGGCAATTGTCACAAGAGTCGTCCGAGTCTGACTACAGCAGTCTCTGCAAGCCTCTCGAAGTAGAGCAGGAGCCTGACCGCAACGGCCCGACGGGGACCCGGGGGAAACACTCGACCAGGAGCCTTCGAGAGGCCCTCCAAGCTACAGTAGCCAGCTTCAACTCTGTGAACTGGCCCAGTTTCCGGATCCAAAAGAAAAACAAATTCAAGCGCCCACCCATCCCAACTTTCTGAGAGAGCACACAGGTATCCAGCAGCCTTGCGGGTTGAGATTGAGATGCATCTATATGAATAGAGGGTCTATTCAAATTACCAGTAGAAGATACAGAATGGATTACCGCAACCTTGCAGGGCCTGCCATCCAGGTACCGGACAGCATGGAAGCATACACGGTCCGTAGAACGGAGAATTGAGCACCATTGATATCCCGATTTTTGTTGTACTTGGGGCAGTGTGTCATGGTACAGCCCGACATGCACTCTATGCTTCGACTCCTGCGTCCATTGTGGACGCAAGTGATTACAGGTGATGGTGTCTGGAGCACAGGTCGCTCGAACGTGTCCATGCCAAGCTGCTGACTGCCAGGTGGAAGAGACGGGATGTTCTGGACCATGGCCGATGTAAGCTCCCAGGCTGCGCCACGGGGTAATATTGAAAGCACCCCCCTTTTTTTTAACCCTCCTACGTGAGGACAGCACAGCCTCGTCGACGCAGGTGTCCATATAAAAACCAGACAGCCCAATCAGCCCAGTCATGCCAATGGCACAGTATCGCAAGTCCATAACAGCAGGAACGGAGACACGTCATTGGGAAAATGGACTATACGTGGCTGTTGTTCTGTGCCGTGCCGTTTTTGCAAGTGGCCGGGGCTGTGTTTTCTTTACGGCCCATTTGTGGTTCATTTAGATGAAAGGTGAAGGAATTCTGCCTTTATTTTGACGACTGACCACGATGAAACCGGTCTGCAGCAGGTCCTATATGCCGCATTCGATATTGCTGCTACCCTTCATCAGGTTTTATTCGGGAGACATCATATACAAACAAACACTGATACTGCCACATTCGTCTTGGATCTCGAACAGACCTCGGCCGAGCTGCACCAAATGGGAAACTGAGGCCCGGCAACAATGCTGCGTCTTTCAGCTTTGCTGACTCTACGGCCCTTGCCTTTATTTTCTGCGCAGATTGTCCCTTGGGCACCCAGGCAGCGCCCGAATTCTCGGCCCATTTAGCAGCCGATCAGCTGGTGATCACCAACTGTGGCCCAGCGGTTGCCTTTACCATGATGTAACAGAAGGGTCGTGACGATCTCTCTTTATCCTTTATCCGGACCAACAGGGGGGCGAAGCATGCTGGGTGGTTTCGTCTGACTTTTCGTCGAAGCAAAAAGAAAAGAGATCTACGTTGCAAGGTACCATTTTGTTTCCCATTCCCAGGACTGCTGATCCGCAGTCTCTGCGTTGCCCGATCCTGTCGATGATCCTCCAGCACCGACAAGTACTCGTACATACATGGTACTCGTAGTCTCTCACCGTCCCCTGTCTGTCCGGGGTACCCAAGAGGCCGTGCGCGGAACGTGGGCCAAAAGACAAAAAAGGAAGAACGAAACGTGGGATCGGTTGCCCGAAAGCTACCCTCTCTCTCTCTGTGTGCGTGTGTGCTGCAACTGTGCTGCCTACGAGCTACCAAGATTTGCTGTTTTTTTCTTTTCTTTTCATTTCAACTCGTATTGGGGCCTGGCATACTCTCGCTTGCTTCTCCTGTGCCTGGCCAATGGGCAGCTCAGCAAGACCTGTAAACTGACTGCAAGGCCCCCGATGGGGCTAAATTGGGAACACGTCTGACGACGTGGTAAATCCTTCCATATGCGATCCGTGGGCACAGAGCGAAAAAAAAAGGCCACTACTAAATGACAGGGGGACGGGCGAATGCTGTTTCGTAAGATGGGCATCTTACATGCGTGCAAAAATAAAGATAGCTAACTAACGTGCTGGCAGGAGTAAGATACCCTGCAGCTATGCAAGTTGGAAGAAAAAAAAAAAGAACGCAGCCCCCAAAATGAGAGCGATAGTCATAGAAAAAAAGAATCCTTAGGGCCATTGGTCAGACTGACGGGGTTGCATGTTATTTTCTTCCCTTATACTGCTTCAAATCTCTCTCTGCCCCATTTGCGCAGGTTAATATGACATGGAGTCACCATCATTCTCATCATCATCATCATCACCATCATCGGCGGGCTGCACGAGTTAACCGACCGCCCCGAGCAGGAAAGGTGATGTGAGATATGGGCTTGGAGAAGACCAAAAAACCGCCAAGAAGCTCACAGGGCGAGAGATCCCGGGACAAAGTAAGAACTAGGACATCAGACATTATCTTGGGGCCGTTGGCAGTGAGCCAGACGGAGAAAAACAGCACGAAGAAAAACCCCGGCTTCGGATATGTGATTATTGAAATGTAAGCGGCGAAATCGGGCGAGGTAGACAGACCGCGAAGGAATCGGAAACAATGGCACGTATGCATTGTACATGGTAGTTATGGGTAGTGTGCTAAGATGGGGGGGGGGATGAGTTATGGATGCCAAAGGTTGGCCGTCCAGGATAATGTGCATGAACAAGGCATTTCCTATTACATGGTGTGTTCGACTTCTACGATGTAGTTACGTCTCGTTGTTTCTCACACCGCCAGATCCAGGCCTGGTGAGGCAGGAAAGGCCCAAGCCCTGCAACACGCAAAAACCGTGAGGGATCCGAGAAGAAGAAGGAAAGGGTGTTGATCCCGCTGGATTTCGTCCCGGGGTGGCACCCGAGGGAAACTCGCCCACGAACTGGTGATGAGAACAATCGGGAAGGAGGAAATGGAAAGAGGCTGTTCTTTTTTTTTGGGACTCCCCGTCTGCTGGTCCGCAACGGCGGACCCGAAAGGCTGGCTGGGGGTTGTTTGTTGTGGCACGTTGTGTGCGCGTCTTACGAGAGAGAGTGTGTGTGTATGTGTGTATGTTTCTGCGTGTGTACGATACGTGGGTTGTTCAAAGTTTCCTTGAATAGCATTTTTTTTGGTTTCTGACCAAGGGCACGCCCATGAACGGTGCACAGGGTGCACAGGTGCCCTGCTTGTGCCCGGGGCTTGGGCTGTCCGTTGGCCAACGTTACCATGCAGCAAATACAAGGTGTTGTTCACCAGGTTGTGGGCGTACAAGGTTGAGCGTACAAGGTTGTGGGCGGACCAAAATAAAAAACCAGACAGTCAGGCAGGGGCCACGACTGGTTCCATCTTGCGTTCGAGGCTCCCATCTCGGCTGCAGGAAACCGCCGATACATGAAGGAAAGCCCGGCAAAGGCGCATCTCCGGGGGGGGGGGGGGGGGGCAAAAGCAGCCAAAAAGAGGGAGTGCAGAGACAAAATAGACGTGGGCCCCCAAAAGGGAGAAGGATGCTTGCTGTGTTACGTGGACTGCTTCTGCAATTAGAAAAGGGTCATGAAAAAGAGAAGAATGCTCGAGGAACAAGACTGGACAAGATTTGAGGCACTCCTCTAGGAACAAGACTCAACAGGACTCGCCAAACAGCGGAGACCCGGCCGTGTTTCGAACTGGCTAGGCCGTGGGGCCGTGGAAAGGGCCGCGAGTGCGATGACGTCCGCATGATTCCTCAGACGGCATCCGCACCGGGATCAGCACGGTGCAAAAAAGGAGCGAGACAAAACAGTAATCGAAGCCGGGCAATAAAAAAAACCCAAAAAAATCAGAAGAGCAAGTTCGATGGGATAAGCACGGCGGATGACAGTCTAGACTGCAGATTGGTCGGGATTGTGCATGGAATGCTGGAAACATATGGAAACACTGGGGAAGAGAAAAAAAAAACTAAAAAAACCGGGCATGTGAATACTTGTGGACTGCTTTGGTGGCTTCGTCGCCCTGCGTCCGCGATCCTATGCAGAAGCCTCATATGTAGATGGATGGATAGCATATGTATGCGTCAGCCGTCCCCCCCTTTTTTTTTTTGTTCAGTATCGAATCCCCACACAGCCTTTACTTGTTTGGGACAAACACTTCGACACATGAGTGTTGCGTACGCAGCATGGGTTGGTTGCCGGCCACACATCCCTGGGGGATGGAGACGTTGCATCGATCAACAGCAGGGACTATTGTTTGGTGCTTGATGATGATGTGTGTCGTGTGTGTCGTGTGTTTGTGTATGTTAGGGGGGGGTTACGCGCACCGGCGTTGGAGGGTTTGACGGGGCAAGCAGGGAACAAGAGACAGGAAAGAGGTCAAATGAGACAAGCAGACAAAAAAAGGAGGCCAAAAAGAGACAAATGGACAAACAGACAAATAGACAAATAGACAAATAGACAAAAGAGCGGGAAACCCGGCCAAACCAAAAAAAAGAAAAAAAAAAGAAAAACCGGCATAGAAAACATCAGAGACACAATGGCTACTTTGTGGAAGACATGGGAAGCATGGGAGAGACACAGAACAAGATGATGTGGTTGTGCCATGCTGCCTGCTTGGTATTGGCTGCGGTGCCCGTTGCACGACATGCAGCACAAGAGACTGATGCAAAGACAATGCAAGCCGGCGAGGCCTAACGGGGAAGGGACAAGGGCGGGTAACAGAGGCGGCATAAAAAAAGAAGAAAAAAGAAAGAGAAAAAAGAAAAAAAAGGAAAAAAAAGGGACAACGCAACAGAGGCGAGATTGTTTTTGCGGGATGCCGAGAGACAACAAATGCCCAGCTGGCCAGACCAGAGACAGGAGACCGGAGACAGGAAACACTGGGAACCCAGCTGAAGGAAGGTGATCGTCATGAAACGGAGACCGGGTTTGGGACAAACAGTAGTGCCCTGCAAGGCCCGGCCTGCCAGCAGATGCGGTGGCATGAAAATGGGCTTGGGGGGGGGGGTCGTCGAAACATCACCACTTGTTCCCTTTCTTTTCCTTTCTATTTCTTTTCTTCTTTTCTTCTTTTCTCGGCCAGGCAATGTAACTAAGAGATAGTAAGAACTCCTTGCAGAAGACCTTGCCGACTTTCAGACCTGCCGAGACCTGCCGACCTTGTCGACCTCTGCAAACCTAGGAGGCGAAAAGGCTGCACGAAGCGGCATGCACGCGGCCACGGTGGGCAATGCGCGAGCCAAGCTCTGGGTGTGGCCAGATTCCCGCCTCCGGCCAGCTCCTCCAGAAGCAGCCCCCCCACACACCGCACAAAGCCGGGTTGTGCAGATGGTCCTGTTTTCGATATGGAGAGCTATTTTTAGGAACGCCATCTGGGTTGTCCACCACGCTATCTTTCTTCTTCCTTCCCCTGCAGGCTCGTGGTGGCCTGGCATTCTTCGGCTCTTGTGTCTTTTGGTTCTTCCTGGCTTCCTTCCTGGTTTCCTTCCTGGTTCTCCTCCTGGTCTCCTCCTGGTTCTCCTCCTGGTCTCCTCCTGGTCTCCTCCTGGTTCTCCTTGGTTCCCTTCCTGGTTCTTTAGCTCCCTTCCTGGTTCTTCAGTTCTCTTCCTTGGTTCTCGCCTTCCTGCTCTCTAGTCTCCCTTTTTTGCAGTCATGCCGGAGGAGAGCCTCACCCTCGCTAATCTCCCGTTGGTCTCTCGTTGGTCCTTTTTATTTTTATTTTATATTATAATATATTATAATATATTATATTTATTATATGGCCGATTTACTATGCATTTTCTGGCCACTCCTTCCTACGCATCGCCATCCCTCGCAGGGTTTCCCCTTTCGGTCTTTTCTGACTGGTTGGATCCCCTTCCTTTGGGTCTTTTATCTCTTTTGTCTTTTTGTCTTGTTGTCTCTCTTTTTTTGATCCGGTCTCCCCCCATCTCCTTCCTCACCGTCCTCACCGCCGGACCACCACCACTCCACCGCCGGCGTCCCTTCACCGTCCCTCCTTCCTTCTGCTCCAGACTCACCGACGCGCAGCTGGGCACTAACACCACTAGTTTCAAGCATGTCATTGTGTTCTTCGGCCAGCCAGCCGGCCAGCCAGCCGGCCGGCCGACTTACCCTGCTTCCCTGTTCGTCTGCAAGCCGTTGGGCTTTGCTTGGCACAACCCCCCTCAAAAAAAAAAAAAAAAAAAACCAAGAAAACCGGAAACCCGGCTATCCTCGCGGGCAATTCCTGTTCTTGGCTACCACCTCACACACGGCGCAGGACTAGGGTCGTTATGTACTATGATTGCATGTAAGCGGCCATGTCGAACTACGTTGCTCCCCGAGCATGTCAATGTGTTGTGTGTGGCAAAGAAACCGCTTCCCAACGATGCATCATGCAATACTGTGTCCCCGGCCGGTGTACTATCTGCTCCGTAGAAGGCCAGCAAAGTCCTGGGCAGAGGCATCGTCATGTGCTTGTTGCCGTCCTTTTTTTCCCCCATCTCCAGTTTTCTAGTTTTGTACTATTCTAGTTTTCTACCTTTCTGTGCGGTTCCACGTTTAGGCTCCCGGTGGCTCCAGGTTCTGGTTTCCCAGGATCACCACCGCGTTGCCGGAAAAAGCGGCCCTGTCTTGCTTTTTCCTTCGCTGTGTCTCGTTGTGTCCCCGGTTGTCTTGCGCTGTCTCGCGCTGTCTCTCGGCCGGTCTTCGCTCAGCTTTTTTTTTTTTTTTCGGTGTCATTTCACTCGACCGATCGTCTCCCCATCTTCCGCGGGTCTCACAGTCTCTGGCTGCCCTAGTTGAACCAACTACTGCATGCCGGCGGCACTGTTGTCCTGCTATGCATGCCTGTCTCTGTCATGTCTTTTCTTTTCTTCCCTGGCATTTCCTCGCCTTTCTCCTCCTCCCTGCGGCTCTCAGCAGCCCACATCGGCAGGCAGAGTCCCCCGGAACATGTCCCCCGTCCAATGGCCTGCCCTGGCCTCCCAAGGCCTCCAGTAGCCTTTGCAGCCCAGCGTCCGCCCCCCCCCCCCGCCTAACCGGCACTTTGGTACGGTCACGGTCAGACTGTCTGCAGGGCGAGGAGGAGAAAGTCGATGCATCCCACACCCCCAACCAGCCAAATCAACAACCCCCCCCCCAAATCCCACCCTCTTCCCATCCCGCCAGAGAGAAAACCTGCACCAGACTCGGAAGGGAAATTTCCAGCGCTGGTGGTGGTTGTCTGTATTTACCCGAACGGCGTACCCCCCATTCTGCACCACGAGCAGAAGGGTTAGAGAGAAAAAAAATTCAAAAAATAGCAAGGAACAAAAGGAAAAAAAAAAAGAAGAAAAATGAAAAAAAAAGGGCAAAAAGCAAGCAATAGCCAGACTAAAGCGGCTGTCAAGAAAGCCGATCCCAAGCTCGTGGCTGCTGCCCCAAAACTTTGCAGAACAAGACCATGTCCGACAACAGCCTAGCTAATAAGGGCAGTGTGCCAACCTTGGGCTGGGAACACACTTTTGCCTCTGTCGACGCCCCTCGCCGCCACCCCCCTCAACCCAACTCTGGGTATCGTGGTATCGTGGTATCGCGAGAAAGTAGTTGGAGACAAAAAGGGGAAAAAGAAAACAAAGATACCACGGGTGCTCGGTATGCACGAGTAGTCCGTGCTGAGGAGGGAGAATACTATGTAAAAAGAGCCAAGAGAAAATTAAAATAAAAGCCCATTTGCTCACGGCGCTTTCAGTTCCTCCGCCTGGCGGGGGCACGCACAGAAACATGTCGATCAGCCCTTTTCCATCCCCACTTTCTCCGGCTTCTCCCATGAGAGGATGATATTGATTTTCTTCCTCGTGCATGTCTGGCCTATCTGGCATCTGGTATCTGGTATCTGATGTTTTTTTTTTTGTTTTTTTTCTTCCTCTTGCATGTCTGATCTCACCCGCCTGGAAGTAGCCGACTTTGATATGTCCCCGACGGCGTTGGGCAAAGATCCTCGCTAGGGCAAATGAACGATATGTTTGCCACTTTGCATGTTTTAGCTGCTAGCTCACTTTTCTTTATTTTCTTTACATCTTATTTTTCTCACAGACAGGAAGGTCTGCTACTATGTATGTATTTCCGCGGCCCCTCCCCCCCTTTGCAAATCTCGATTATCTGATTCTTTTTTGACGAGTATGATGTAGTTATGGGTCGCACCACCAGGTAAGTTGGGCTGTGGGACGGCCGGTACCAGTGGACCTGCCGAACCATGGAAGGGAGGAATGGAACAAAGAGAACATCATGTTATTTGTATGTGAGATCGGCGTGGGGGGGGGGGGACTTTTTTGCCTTTTGAGGCTTCGTTTCTTTATTTTTTATTTTAATTTCATTTTTACTTTTACTTTTTTTCTTCTCTATTTTTCTTTTCAACTGTCACAGCAAAACAAGCCAAGAGATTGCCTGGGCACAAGTTTTGAACAGTCTGGGTTTTCTGGTGGGGGTTTGTGGGTTTTGTGATTATTGTGGTTATTGTGGTTATTGTGGTTATTGTGGTTATTGTGGTAATTGTGGTAATTGTGGTTATTGTGGTTATTGTGGTTTTTGTGGTCCTCGTTATTGTGGTTTTGGTTTCTGTGGCCTAATGGCCCCTGCAATAACAGTCTGTTTTTGCTCGCCTGTTGCCTCCTCTTTTGGCGTTTGACCGTGTGGCGGTGGCGCAGATATCATCTATCCTTTTCTCCATGGTCATCACTACTACCACGGCTCACGGGATCCGCGGGGCGCCGGAAAGCGCTCTCCCTCCCTTCCTAGCTGACCGTGTGGTTTCTTGGGTGGTCGGTCCCCAGCACCGGTTCGAGGCTTAGTTTTGGCACCGTAGTAATAGCAACGTCTTTTTGGAGAGTTTTTTTATTTTTATTTTGGAAAGGGGACGGACTTTTTCCATCTTTCCACGCCTTCCGCCCCCCTTTCTCGAAACATCACTACTCCGTAGGACGGGGTCCAAGCGGAAAGCAGGAGCCGTGAGAAGCCGTAATCACCATATCATGCTGTTGCGTGTCTGTGTATTTCCTCTCTTCTCGTGCCCTTGCGTGAGATGTCTTGCTAGTTGCTCCGGGCGTGTGCGCGTGTGTGTGTGTTTGCGTGTCCATCTCGGCTGAAAACGTGCGCAAGTCATCGTCATAGTCTCTTGTTCCGGCTCTTCCTAGGAGGTTTCTTGTCTGCATCGTCGCCGATACCGCCGCCCGACTGGTCAGCACATGAAAAGTCGGGAATGCATTGCATTGCATTGGCATCATAAGTGTGCGTGTGTGTGCGCGCATGCAGGTTTTTTTTTCTGCCGGCTTGTGCACTTGGCTGCGCTGGCTGAACTTGTTGGTGGGCGCTTGTCTTTTTTTTTTTCTCAATCAGCATGTTGCGGCGAAATCACAGGATTGGGGCTATGGCAATATAGAAACTATGGAAACTATGAGACTATGACTATGACGGTCGCCCCATCTCGGCGCACAGGGAAACCACACACACACACATCTGCAGAGCCTGCAGAAAACAGCAGGTGGTTGGCTGCAGCCGTGTAAGACAGGTAAGCGTTGGAGTGATGTGTGCGTGAGGTGTGCGTGCGTGCATCAATACTATGTGACTACTAACTATTATGTACGGTGTAGGAGTCTCTGTGTGTGTGAGTGTGTGTGTGTGCGCGCGCGCATGTGAGTGTTTGCTCGCGTCGTAGCGTTGGAGAGTACTACTGTAGGTTAACACCATGTGGAAAGGGCGCGTGCTAGCCTGACCGCAAAAAAAAACAATGGGTGATCACCCCAAAAAGATGGGCGACCACAAAATGGATGACCGCGGCACGGCGGTCTTGGGGGGCAAGGCGGATGGAACGTAGCAGACGAGTGAGGCGAGGGGGGGGTGGCTTGCAGTGGTTGTGGTTGTGGCGGTTTGCGGTGGTTGAGGTGGCCCAACCAGGGAAGAATGCGCCGAGGCTACGGGCACTCGCGAAAGAAGACAGCGAGGTAGGTCTACCGTTCGGTGCTGGGCTGGCCGGGTTTGTCTACTCGTGCAAGACGAGCATGTTGGAAAAAGGGAAGAAAAAAAAAGTGGTTTACTGCTGAAAGTTGAGCGGCTGGTCTGGTCCGGGGGGGGGGGGGGGACCAGTGTGGGTGGTGGTTGGTCGGCAGGTCGGCCAGCCTGTCCACTGGTAGCTAACTACAGCTCAGATACACCGTCGTCCAGTGGGTCTGCTGAGTTTGAACATCTTTCCCTTGCAGACGCTTGGCGTTCCGTCATGGTCCGCGACGGTCTGTCGGAGGGGAGTTGCTGACCGGAGGAGGAGTGGACATCCTGCATTTGGGGGGAGTGGGAGGATGCTATGGGCCCAAGTCGGCGAAGACAGAAGAAGCGAACGGAGTAAGTCATGATAGCAGCTGTGGGATACAACGGAATGCCATAGTCCGTACACACACAATTTCTCCCCAAAAGGACGCCTAAACGCACGCCCAAACACGCCCAAAGGCACGCCAGCAAAAATCCACTGCAAAAGCACACCAAAGAAAACACCAAAAAAACCACTCCACACATCGTTGCATCCAAGCCAGCGGGCTCTGCACAAAAAAAAAAGTGGCATGGGCGCTATTGAAAAGTGTCCCATTCCCACACCCTGCAGGTGGTCCTTTGGGATCCATTTTTCCAAGTCTTGGCTTTTGCATGGTGTGGTACAGGGGCAAGGAGGGAAGGAAAAAGGTTAACGACCAAAATAGAAATGGCCTTTCCTGGTGCGGACTAGCCGTGGAACGTTTCGGGGGGGGACATAGGACGTCATAATATTTTTATTGTATTTTTTTTTTCTTCATATTGTTTCGGCTTTTATTCAGAGTCTGCTGTTTTCCTTCCTAGGGCGCGTTTTTGACCAGCTGTGCACGCTTCCCTCCTTTCTCTTCGGTATGCTGTGTCGCGGGCGGCTTTTTCGGAGCCGGCACCGTGGACCGCTCTCTGTCTCTCTCGCAATGTACCTGCAACCCTTTTGCTGTTCTTTTTCGTCTTTTTGTATTTTTGTCTTTCCCTATCCCGTCTTTGTGCTATTCATCATCTTTTTTTTTTCCTCTTCGTCAATTTTCGCATCCTTCTGCGTGACTGACGAAATGCACTCCCTTGATAGGCTACTAATAGTACATAGTACGTAGATCCTTCGAAATAGTGGTTGGGGTTATCACCCAGCCAGCCCAAAAAGCTAGTGCGTTTTTTCTTCAGGGTTGGTCCTTTGGGGGATACCAAAAAAGTCCTTGGTAGGATCGGCAATGCACTTCCCAGCCGAGGCGCACCCAGCCAGTAAGAAACTACGAGTAAGATAGAGACAGTAAGATACACCAAGCAGGCGCCAAATGCACCAAAAACAGGCACCAAAAAACAGGCACCAAAAGGCAAAAGAGGCACACAACCTGTAGCGAGCCCACTCGCCAAGATCGAACGGTTGGGGGCTTTCTGTCGTGTGATCTGTGCCAAGGATGCGAAGGCAAAAACGAGGGGGAGAAAAATACCAACTCTTGAGAATTCTCTTTGCTGGACAAAGACATCCACCACGAAAAACGGCCGAGGTTTGCCGTGTCCACTGCTGCAGACGCCGGCGGGGGAATGAGAAAAAAAAAACCCAAAATAAAATAAAATAGAACCACTTAAAAAAAACAGGTTGGGCATGCTTTGCCCAGCAGCGATCTGCGCGTGGCTGCAGCTTGGGAAAAAAGGAAAGAATGCAAAACAAAACAAAAGAAACAACCGCGGCAAAGCGAGGCGAAAGAAACGGGACCAAACAGGAAAGTGAACAAAAAAATGAAAAGAAGGAAACAAACAGGAGCTACGCGTGATTACCAGCATGATATCCGACAAGATAAAAAAGAACCGAAAAGGGCAAAGATGAAAAAAAGTCCATGACATGCAAGCATGCAACACATTCACAGAACACCCACAAAACATCCATAAACACGTCTACAGAGCATCCACAGCATCCACAGCATCCACAGCATCCACAGGCACGTCCTCGGCCCATCTCGCGGTTGCTCGCCACCTTCGAGGAACCTTCCAAGGCTTGCCCTCCGCGGGCATCATGATATCATGATAGTTTGTTTTTCTCTAGTTTGTCTTCTTAGTTTGTTTTCTTAGTTGATAATTCTGGCTGCTTCTTGGCGTTGACAACGACGGAAACAACGACAGGTTGCAACGTACTTTGGAAGACACATTGGCATGCACTCTGTACAGTTTCGAAGACCAACTACGGCGGCGCTTGCCAGCCACCAAGACGACCCTTGGCCTCTTTCCTCTCTAGCGGCTCCAGCGTTCGCTTGTCCCAACAGCCCCCCCCCCCTCCTACAACAAGCATAATTCGACACTAAGACCCGAGTATGTATGTAGTAACTATGATAGACCGCAACGTCCAGGAAAAAAAAACCCGCTGCAGTCCTTCCTTGCTAGGCAAGCCGTTCCTGCACTTGCCGTTCTTCCTCTGTAGTCGCTATACCCGCCGTTCTTCCAGTTACCTTGAGTCAGATACTTTATACATAGTTGCGCCTCCTTCCGAAACCATCATAAGTTTGTGACGTATCGAACGAGATCTCCCGAGGCAAACACCGCTTGATCAACTTTGTTGGCCGTCCGAATTGCTTAGCTAGCTTGGATTGTGGCGCTGGCCAAGAACTGAGAAAGAGAGCTTCTGGAGAGGGGAAAGAAGGAGGGAAAAAAACAGGGCAGAAAGAAGCGCTGAAGTTGACAACTGAAAAGCAGTCATCACAAGCGACGAGGCGGAATACTTGCGCACCCCAAACATACTAGACTTGACTAGTCAGGCAGACGGTGGTCGGCACGCAGGAAAAAAAAAAAAAGATCGGACCACGAGGTTCCAGCAGGTACGCCATGTCACGTTCTCCTTCATGCACAATGGATCCCCCTCCTCGCCTTCTTCACCATGGTGGCACACACACACACAAGACAGACGGAAACAGAAAATGAGGAGCCTCAAGAGCCCTGATACCATCTCCTGATACCATCTCTGGCCCTGTCTCTTGCCCTGCCAGCACACAGACCAGGACGGCCGAGTGCCAAATTGGGATACGAGAAACGCCTGTTTCATCCGTGCCAGAGAGTCCACGAATGGGAGGCGGCCAGGCCATCTGAGAAGCCCGGCCGGGAAACGGGAGCAAAACAGCCCCCCGGTAGGTGACCTACGAGCAAAGGGCACCCAAAAGCACTTTGAAAAAGTGAGGGGTAGAAAATATTGATGTCTGCGACCAATATTGCGAGGACGGACTAGGAGAATGGCTTCATGTGGGTGGTCCCAAACCAAAAACCAAGAACAAAAAAAAAAGAAAAAAAAAAGAAAAAAAGAAAAAAAGAAGAAAAAAAGAGGCTTCAGCCTCCCAAGAGTCGTAGACTGTTCCCAACCTCGCGGTTGGTCCACTGCGTATTAGTGTGTCTCCACGTCGGTAATACGCTGACCGAGAGCGGTCCTGTTCAGGCAGGTGAAACTTGGGTTATCTGAACTTTGTGTGTGTTGAATGTTATTTTAACTTGTTGACTGTCGAATGTCGAATGTAGCATGTCCCTTTTTTTTTCTCTTTTTCCTTTTCCTTCCCTGGTCGCATGAAATAAGAGAGAAACGGTAAGGCCGCAAAAGTGGGCAAAGTCGCAAAAAGCACAGAACTGCACGGAATCCCGTGTATCACAACGTCGTTACTCGTACATGGAGAAAGCACAGATCATACAATACTACGCGTGATGGGGACATGTACTGACTAAGTAGCTAGTTACTACTTGCATAGCAGCTGCCTCTCTGGGCGGCAGGACCATTCACAATGGCGCGCCTCGGTAGAGTTGCTCGTTCCGGCATCGTGGCTCCCCAGAATTAGTCACGGCCCGGTATTGTTTGCATTTCTAAAAAAAAAACCCCCAAAAACACAAGTCGAGGAATGGAAGGTGACGGTGAAGAAGGAGAAAGAGGAAGAAGAAGAAGGACAAGAAGAAGAAGAAGAAAAAGGACTATACGATACAATCAATAGAGGTCAGACCGACTTCCGGATCGTGCACGTTCAGTGCGCATTCGGCGAGCTCCTGAACGGATCGTAACCATAGCTAGCCACCGAGTGCTCTCGTACTTTACTGTTCAGGCAGTTCGGTGTCACTTGTCGCTGGGGGGGTAGTTAGCCCAAGTCTTCCTCTTTTTTTTTGGGTTTTTGGTTTCTCTCTCGCTTATTGCCTGGGATGTTCCCGTCATGCTCGTACGAAGAAACTGGGCTCCCAAACTGATCTTTCGTCTGGTTCGATTCCGGAGTGGGGAAGGGGTGCATTTCTGTTCCCTCTTTTTTTTTTTCTTTTTTTCCCGGTCTTCTTTCTTTCCTCTCTATTCGTTTCTGTTTTGGGGGTTGCTGCCCCGGACAGCCGCCCCTTGACAGGGGTTGCAGAGCGGGCGAATCAGAAGGAAGGGGGCTGAGAAAGCGAAAGCGGCGCTGTTCCGCTGGCCGAAGCAGCCAACCAGATAACACACAGGGGGGGCTGGCAGCATGCAAGGCACACATACACGCGCGCGCAAACTGTAGGCAACTGATATATTGCCTAGTATTGGAATAGTACGACGGGTAGATATGCCACGGATTTTTTGACAAGTGTTGCGCCAACGCACCAGAAAAGACGACAAATGGACAGCTGCTATTATCCCTGACGCTGGGCTATGCATGGCGAATCCTCTCGCGGGTCCCATTGCTCTGGGTTTCCGAGCCCGTGGGCAGTGTGTGTGTGTGTGTGTGCGTGTGTGTGCGCGTATGTGTGTGTGCGTAAGTGTGTGTGCGTGTGTGTGTGTGTGTGTATGTTGTGCCTGGCTGTGCTGGGCGGCAGCCGTGTTCAGGAGAGAGGAGGAGCGCATGGATGATGCGTCGTATCGGGACTCTTCTCGTACGGTGTACACGCTTGTGCTACTGCTATGAGCAGCCTTCCAAGAAAGCAAAGCAAAGCAAATACGACAACCTGAGGCAGACGACGAGGTTGGATCGGCCTGATCGCCCCCCTCCCATGGCGTAGATCCCGACTGACATCATTGGGAGACGTCTCATTGGAGACACCTCATTGGCGACAGCTCGTTGGAGACACACACCATCGGGGGAAACTTCACTCGGGACGACACCATTGGGGAAACTGCACTCGGGACGACACCATTGGGGGAAAACGAACAGACTATGCCGCAGTGGGAGACAAGAAGTCGTGGCATCTCTGTGGCATCACCGCCTTGGTGACATGGGCGAGAACGAACACCCCCCCCCCTTCCCCTAAAAAAACGTTATTTTTGGCATCACCTTGCCCCGTTTCGGGCTACTTTGTCCACTTGGGGCCCTTTTTTATTTTCTTTCTTTCTTTTCCCCGCCATCACGAGGTCTTGCAACACAGGCAAGGTCCCCGGCTGTCCGTCTCTCTGTCCTGTCCTCGGATTGGCCAGCCCGGTTTGATTGGCACTGTACATCGTAGTTTAGTTGTTCTCCCCTCTCGCCATGCTCCCCCCCGGCCGACCCAACGGTTTTGTGTTGCCGTTACCAGGAACGGGACAGCCCATATGCATCTCAAAAAAAAAAGGCGGGCTGGGCAGCAACTACATACCATAGTACTATGTAGTACTACTCGTACGGAGCAACGACAAAGTATGGCCTGTCTCGGGCCTAGGACGCATTGAGCGAAACCCCAGCGAACACGGCCCCCAATGCCCAATGGGCAGTGTCCAGGGACGAGAGGCTGTCACCCTCCCCCCTCTCCCCCAGCCTCTCTCTTACACGGGCAATACATCACAGGAGCCAGTGCTATGCAAGGCGTGTCTGCGACGTCGTATGCAGATGGGGCTGGCCGGTAGGGCTCTGGCAGGAGAGAAGGGAAAACGACAGAGACTAGACAAAGGGAAAAAAAGACGGGGAGAACAGACAAAAAGAGAATAGACTGAGAGTAGACCAAAAAAAAAGACAAAAGAGACATGGCGGTGACATCTCACGGGACGGCCGCACCGTTCTGGTCGTTGGTCATGTTGGCAGCGTGTGGTTCGGTGTGGCCACTGTATTTTAGCGAGAACAGAAGATGCCAACTCGCGCGCTGCACCTGCCAGCCCGACAGGACCGGCCATGGCGGCCGGACGGACCCAGGACTCCGGCGGGTGCCAAAAGAGACGTTTTGTCGCTGGCACAGCCCGGCGGCGAATATCCATAGTTAGTACGAACGGCGCCGGATGGACAAGGAAACGAGAAGAAAAAGAATGAACATCCAAGCCATTCTCAGCAACTGCACCCTGCCCTCCTATCTGTGCTACGTAACATTGGCCTTATTGTTTTTTTTGCTCCTCTCTGCTTCGGTCAGATACACCGTCTTTTTCCTTTTTCCCTTTTCCCTTTTTTTCCCTTTTTCCCTCTTTCCTTCTTTTCTTATGCTACTACCCCTTGCAGGAAGGGCTGACGATCCCGGGCCCCAGACGGCGATGTGCACGAGTCATACTTCCCTTCATGCCACAATACTACTTGCTCTGTCGTAGTCAGCCCCGGGGGGGGGACCAGGATGGGCGGTGCGCGGTCAGACGGGAAGCCAGGCCCACACCCAACAAGCTCGGTGGATGCGCAGGCGAGCATCTCGGTCTCGGTTCCAGGAGACGTTGGGTTTCTTGGGTCTCGTCGCCTGGGGTTCTTGGGTTTTCCTCGGCTCCCGGGGCTGTCGGCCACCGGTCAGCATTTGGTTGATTACGGGTCCCAGGTGGTTAGTAAGGGTCAGGGTCAGGACCAAAAAAAAAAAAAAAAGAAAGCCCCCAGAAAAGAAAAAAAGAAAAAAAAAAGAAAAACAGCACCAAGGCACCAAAGCACCAGGCACCACAACACCAGGCACCACAACACCAGGCACCACAGCACCAGCACCACAGCACCAGCACCACAGCACCAGCACCACAGCACCAGCACCACAGCACCAGCACCACAGCACTACGGCACCACGGCACCAGACGGCACCCGACGCGTGCACTGCCCCCTCCCCCATCGCATTACAACCCCCTTCCAGCCAACCAAGGATCGCCCCTTTCTGGCGGGCTTCCAGAATGTCACTGGTCGGGTCCTATTGGTCAAGAGGTTGCCAGTCTCTTTTATTTTCCGTCTCTTATTTTTGCCTTTTTTTCCTTTTTTTTTCTTTTCGCCGTGTTTGCTGGGCCTTGCTGGGCCTTGCTGGGCCTTGCCGGCCTTTGCTCACCCACTGACGGGGCCGGCCTGGTGTCACTGCGCTCTGCTCTTTGGTCGGAATCGTGCATCGCCTGCGCATTTTCCTTTCCTGTCTTGGCGCCCAGTCAGAGAACCACAGGCGAACGAAAATGAGAAAGCACTGCCTTGAACCATAGCAGAGACGCGATCCGACGTTCTCGAAGCCGAACAACCCCAAAAAAGGGACGATCACGATCAGCATGCTGCGGTCCGGTCAAGACTTCGCTTTCGGTCCTTCTGCTCCTGCTCTGTGTTCTTCTGCTTCTGTGTTTCTCCTGTCCTGTCCTGCTCTGTCCTGCTCTGTCCTGTCCTGCTCTGCTCTGCTCTGTTGTTCTTCTGCTTCTGTGTTTCTCCCCTTCTGTCCTGTTCTGCTCTCTTCCTGATTCATTGCTGATCCCCCCCCTCTCACGACATGGCCCATTTACTCGCCCTCTCAACATGCGTCTTGTCCTATTTTGCCTCCCTGTACTTTTGCTAGTGGCCAAGGCCACCAGGACCAGCCAGGGCCAACCTGTGCTGGGCATGCGTCGGTTCCCATAGCACTATGCGCGATACCAACTAGCTACGATGTACTATGTATGAAATCCCACAAGGCGCGCTAGGCCAGCCCGGCATGGCCGCGCTATTGCTGGCTTGTTGAGGAACCCTTCTTCTCCTTCTCCTCCTTCTCCTCCTCCTCCTCCTGGGAGCGTCTTCTTGTCTCTCTCCCTCCGAAGGGGGCAAAACGGTTTGTTTGGCCATTCACACAGACGCAGTGACCAACAAAAAAAAAAATAAAACATGCGCGCTACTCCTCTTATGTATGTCCTTTTTTGGTTGTTGTCTGAAGTACCCATGTAATCGGGCCATGTCACTGTTGTACTATGTATCTTAAGATTCGCCATATGGGTACATGCCAACGGGGGGGGGGGGGGGGCNTTGTTGTCTGAAGTACCCATGTAATCGGGCCATGTCACTGTTGTACTATGTATCTTAAGATTCGCCATATGGGTACATGCCAACGGGGGGGGGGGAGGGGCTCCACTTTCAGGGGAGATTTCCTAAAATAAAAATAAAGAAGGGCCAGCAAGCACGCCCAGAGCATGCCCAGCACACCAGCAGCAGGCCAGCAGTAGCAGTGGGCGTGGTGTGGTTTTTTTCTCTCCTCTGGCCACCCCCTCCCTTTCTACTAGGCCGTCCCTTTTTTTTTTGTCTTCCCCAGTCAATCCAGACAAAACACAAACCAGCCCAGCGCCAGTAGCGTGCCGTTATCCCAAGGAAGGCCCCTGGCAGGGCACCCATGACGTAACAGTACATGGTACTTGGCACTACAGGCTGCGCCGTTGGGGTGGATGGTCTGGTGGAAGACGGGGTGGATGCGCTGTGGATGTGCTGATGAGCTGTGGGTGGACAGGTCCCAAGATCGACCGAGTTCCTGTTTCTTCCTGTTTCTTCGGCCATAGCACTCCTACCTTGCCTGCCACGATGGGCAAAGACCGCCCCCAGCCATGCAGCCCACAAAAACCAAGGGAAGGGCAGAGAGGGACACACTCCCAAAGAGCTTTCGCGCGTTTGTTATTTTTATCCCAGCCCCGTTTGTCTGTCCTGGCTGGCCTGGCTGGCCCTGGCTGGTCCTGGTGTGCACCTTATCTGCGATCATGCTCCCCTCGTGTTGATGCGTGCTCGCTCGCATCTCGCGATGCTCCTTTTTGGGGCAGGCAAGAAGGCACGCAGCCCAGCACCGTGCGGCACGACTGGGTCCACACGGCACTTTGACAACCGGAACGACCTGCACGGCTGGGCCATTCGACGATGCACAACCCTTGACCACCACGACATCCACCACGCCGACACCACAGACGCCACCACAAGCACAACAAACACGACCGTTTTGCTGCCTGTTGGCCTGCCGGGACCCGCGCCCGACCGCGTCGCCCTGCTGTCCATCCATGATCGTAGTGGCTGTCCTGGGCGTCCCCGTCTTTGTATGATACTAGCCGTCCTCTTGTCTCTCTCCTTGTCTCTCCCCGTCCACCCCCCCCAAACAGAAACGCTCGTTTCGCACCAACCGGTTCATGAAACCGCCTGGACGTCAAGGACGCCACATAGATGGGGGGGGGGGATGGAAAAATAAAACACAAAAATAAAACACAAAAAACCCAAGAAAAATGGGCTGCTCATGACGCCGAGCCGCTGGCCATGTCTCGCGCTGCCTCACACGCTTCCCTCACACGCTCCCACGCTCCACCGGCTCGCACGCTCGCACACACCACACCACCGCCGCAAACCACCACCCAACCATCCACACACACACACACCCCCTGGTCTCCGGTCCCCACTCGCCAACCCTGCCGTCCATCCACCCCTCCCCCCTCTTTCCCCTTCGCTGCCACCTTTCCCCTTCTGGCCGTTTTCTGCGCCGTAGGGGTGCTGGCCGCTATGGCTTGACCGCTGGCCTGCCCTGGAGGAATGTTCTGTAGGCGGGTTCTGTTTCCTGGCCACTGGTCTCCTAGCCCGGTCTCGTCTCCTGGCCTCCTGGCTGCCCCGGCGGTGTGCCCTCTCTTTTGCATCCTGGCGTGCATCGAATGTCCAGGTATCGCCTGTGTCTTGCATCGAATTGAGCATCGCCTGTGTCTTGCGTGCATCGAATTGAGCATCGCCTGTGTCTTGCCTTGCGAATGTGAGTATCGCCCGTGTCTTGCCTCGCATCGCCTTGTCTCTTTCCTTGTCTCTTTCCTTTCTCGTCCTTGTCTCTTTCCTTGTTTCTTTCCTTTCTCTTTCCTCCCCTCCTTGTCTCTTTCCTTTCTCTTCCCTGCTTCTGGCCTGCATTCGACTACCGTGTCTGTCTTCTACGCTCTTCTACGGCACCCACCCGCCCCTCACCTGCTCCCTGCCTACTGCATCCAACGGCACCATCAACTCATCAACTGCACCACCTCCCCCTACCGTCCCCTACTGTACCTTTCAGCGTCCCTGTGCCCACCTCCCCACTCACACCCGACCGCCAACTCCCACAGCCGCCAACCACTCGCTTCTCTCCTGTCACCCCCCCCCTTCTCCAGTTGACCAAGAGCTACATACCGTAGTAGTACCTTGGGCCTCCTTCCATGGCCACCACGCGCGCGCTCCCACACCCTACGAGCATCTTACACCCTCCTCCACCTGCACCTGCACCTGCCTGCACCTCCTCCCACGCCTGGCCTCCTCCAGCACACCCCCCCCCTTCGCCGGGGTTTCTCGGTGCTTCTCCCTCGCCTGACGCTCTGCTCCCACCGCTGCCACCGCTGCCACCACTGCCAACCGCCTGCCCACCGCCTGCCCGCTGCTAGTAGCTGGGTGCACTCGCCCGCCAGCACCCAACTCTGGTACTATGGTAGTGCTGTCGTGCTTGGCCTCCTACATAGGCCGTCCCTGCCGCCCCTCCTGGCCTCGTCGTCCCTGCCTCGCTGCTGTTCCCTGCTCGCCTTCCCACCACCCCTGCTCCTCCCGTCCCCTGCCAATGCACAGCCCGTTCACCCCGATCACCCCGACTCTATTTAACTATAAGGCTTCCTCCCCCCCCCGGACAGCCTTCCCTTCTTCCTTCCCCTTCTCTTCCTCTTCTTGGATTATCAGCTTCACGAAACTATTCAGCACCTTCGCTGCACCTTTTTTTTTTTACCAACCCACACTCGCTTTTAGCAACCCCCAAGGAAGTCCTCGTGGCTCCTGTCATTCGCTTTGTTTTTTATTTGTTTTTTGGTTGTTGTGTGTTCGCAGACGAGAGAAAAGGTTGAGATTCGAGGAAACGAAACCAACCCGAAAACAGAAAAAAGACAACACCCCGAATATCATCTCCCACCACGCAGATCTCAGCAACGCCAAAACACCTCTCCCCTATTGGAACGCTCTTCTGCTACCGAAACTCGCCGCCCAAGCTCGCAAAAGAATCTTGCGCTTCTATTCGATCGCTTCGTACCTCTTTTTCATTCTTGAAAAAGAGCTCCAAACCAAGAAAAGCTACTACGACCCTTTTGGGTTTCCAGCAAGAACAACCTTCAAGCTGGCTTCCCTTTAAGACAACCCAACCATTTCTTCTTGCCCAACCCACATTCGCTACCTACTTTCGCTTCTGTTAACATTCTTCTTGGTGTTAACGCCCTGTTTAATAAACCTTCAAGTCAGTGGACTCGAGCAACACTCGCCGCCTCCAACTCGCACTTGCACGACCTTGCACTAACAGGCCCAGTTCTTCACTCGCTTTACTCTTCACTTCCAACTGTCAACAATGGCTGGCCCCGGTGGTGGTCCCCCCCGTCGCAGGTAAGCGCAGGCCTCAGCTGGCAGACATGCCGGCGTCTCCTGTCTCTGTCTTCTCTGGCTAACATTCTTGGACAGTCACACCAAGTCCCGCAAGGGATGCGAGACCTGGTACGTTGCCACGCCATGCTTTTCAGCTCTTCAGCTCTTCTCCTTTCAGCTCTTTTGTTTCAGCCCGGTTGTGATCTTGACCCTTGACCGTCATTTTGGCTGGTCTTGTGTTTCCTGTGTTTCCTGTGTTTCCTGGGCTGTCCTGAGACCTGCTTGCTCGAGGCACTGCCGCCTTTCAATCATTTTCTAACCCTTTTTTTCTCTTACAGCAAGCGCCGTCACATCCGATGCGATGAGACCTTCCCTCAATGGTAAGAGTGTGCCCTCCAGACCGTCCACAACACCCACTAACACACATGCACAGCCGCAACTGCACCAAGCACAAGATCCGGTGCCCGTACAATGACGCGCCGGTGCCCGAGAACCGCTCGGTCTCGCCCGACCGGCCGGAGCTCATGTGGACGCCCGAGATCGAGGCGGACATCAGCCGCTGGCAGAAGACCGGGGTGTTCCCGTTCCCCGGGCTCAACGTGTACCCGGAGCCCAACCCGCAGCAGCTGTCGGTGGAGAGCCTGCGGCTGATCCACCACGTGGCGTCCATCAGCCACCAGCTGCGCAGCATCGACGCGGACGGCTTCTCGATCTGGACGCGGCAGATCCCGACGATCATCCAGATCGGCGCGGCGCACGGCTACGTGATGCACGCGCTGCTGGCGTTCTCGGCCAGCCACATCGCCTACCTCAACGAGTGCCCGATCGTGGGCATCATGGCGGACGAGCACCGCGGCATCGCGCTCAAGGGCCTGCAGGAGGCCATCAGCACCTTCTCGCGCGACACGTCGGACGCGATCCTGGCGGCCTCGCTGGTGCTGTCGTGGCAGGCGACGGACTGGCGCAGCTGGACGCAGCTGATGCAGGGCACGCGGTCCGTGATCGAGGCGATGGACCCGTGGAAGCACGAGTCGCAGTTTGGCGACTTCATCGCCGAGAGCAGCACCTTCCCCACCGCGCCGCCGTCGCCGGCCCCCGACCACAAGCCCAGCCAGCCGGCCAAGGCCGACCTGGAGGTGTTCCAGCGCACGATCCAGCAGCTGCAGAAGGTCGAGACCTTTCTCAAGCACAGCAAGCAGGACTTCCAGGCCGTCGCGCAGCTCATCACCTTCCTCAAGGGCGCGCGCAAGGAGAGCAACACGCCCGTGGCCCAGCAGTTTGCCCGCCTGCGCCCGCTGCGCGACTGGCTCTTCTGGACCCCCGTGCGCTTCTTCCAGACCACCGGCGGCTCGCCGGCCGCGCTCGTCAGCATCGCCCACCTGTACACCGTCGCCCTGGTCATGGAGCGCCTGTTCCCCGAGATCGGCGCCGCCTACTTTGGCAGCCTGTCCATCGGGCCCGTCGAGGAGATCGCCCGCCGCCTGCTGTCCATCAACGTCACCGGCGGCGCCCTCGACGGCTGCGACGACGTCCAGACCCCGCTGACCCTCATGGAGTTCCCCATCGACGTCGTCCACGAGTTCCGCGCCCGCATGGGCTGGGTCAACCCCGTCCGCACCCGCTCGTTCCCGCAGTTTGACCCGCCCAACTTTTACCTCCAGCAGCAGCAGCAGCACCACCAGCACCAGCACCACGACTCCGTCGTGGTGGGCGGCTCGACCGTCTCTCTGCCCTCGATCGTCGACTACCGCCAGTCGAGCCCCATCGTCGACTACCGCCAGCAGAGTCCCCTTGTCGACTACCGCCAGGCGAGCCCCGTCGTCGACTACCAGACCGGCAGTCCTCTGGTCGACTACCGCCAGCAGAGCCCCATCGTCGACTATCGTCAGCAGAGCCCCATTGTCGACTACCGCCAGGCGAGCCCCATCATCGACTTCCAGACGCAGCAGCAGCAGCAGCAGCAGCAGCAGCCGCCGCCGCCGCACCAGCAGCCGCACCACCTGTCGCCGTACGTCCAGCCCGTCGTCGCCGCCAACCCGGCCTTTAGCTACAGCACCGAGGACCTCTCGATGCTGCCGGCGGGAGCCGGCGGCGAGCAGCAGCAGCAGCCCGAGGCCACGGCCGGCAGCAGCAACAACAACAACAACGGCAACAGCCACAACAGCGGCAGCAACAACAACAACAACAACCCGGCCGCCGCCATCAGCCCGCTGCAGCTCTCGTCGCCCTATGCCAACCCGCAGTACCTGAGCATCCCCAGCCCGTCGTACGGCGGCTACAGCCCGGCGTCGAGCTCCTTTGGCGACTTTGGCGACGGCTCGTCCGTGGGCTACAGCGACAACGAGGACTTTGGCTCCTACGAGATGGCCTACGGCACCGCCACGGGCGCCGGCGGCCCTGGCTCGGGCCCGGCGGCTGCTGGCATCGACCACACCCACATGCTGGGAGCACCAAACAACTTTGGCGTCGGGTTCGTTTCTCCACTCCAGACCGTCTGGATCTAACTTCGGTTAGCATCCCCCCCCCCTTTCTGCCCACCTCTGCACCCTCTGCACTCTTCGTGATGTCTGTTGCTTGTTTGTCTTTTGTGTTTTGTTTTGTTTGTCTCTTTTTTTTTTTTTGTCTGTTCCATCTGCGTCGGATCCTGCCGAACATCACGAACACGCAGAAAAAACCACGCACACCAAAAAGAGACAAAAAAACTCGCACAAGCTGGCACTCACACTACACAACACCAAACCAACCACACTTTTTTTTCCCCCCCCGCACACACACACAGTTGTTTTTTGGGGGGCCTTTTGATTGACTGTTTCTTCGTTTTCTCTTCTTTTTTCTTGTTCCTGTTTTGCTTTCGACTCAGGCTCCAACAAGCATCCTCCTCCTACTCCTCGCCACACCTGCCTCTGGTCGTGGCGGGCCGTCACAGCCCTTACCCGGCGCCGCCCGAAGTCCCTTCCCATTTGCTTTTGCCGTCTTCGATTCCCAGCTCGTCCGCGTCTGCCGCGTTTCCTTCCGTCCCGGCCGTGCCACTACTCTACCACTTCCAGCACCCCCACCACCGACACAACCTGTCGGCCTCGTCCTCCGCTCCGCCATCCATCCTCCTAGACGAGTGCAAGGACATGGACATGGAAGAGGCCGCCGGCCCGGGCGAAGGAAGCAGTCACGTGAACAGCTTTGTTTCATGAGACTGGCTCTTTTTAACTTTTTTTTCTTTTTTGTTTTTTCTTTGAATTTGTTGTCTCCTTTTTCTTCCTTTCTTCACTTGTTTTCTTTTTTCCCCATCTCCTTTCCTTTTTACAACTGCTTTCGGGCTTTTTTTTTTCGGTTTTGCAATTCCCCTGTTTTCCGGCACAGGCTGCAAATGTACCACCACTCTCCTTTTGTGTCTTTTTGGCTCTATATTTCCACCATCTCGGGAAACGACCAACCAAGATGGGATGGGCGGGCTTGCTCGACAGGCAGAGCCATATCGACGCGCCCACACACACCCCACCCATCTCTTCTCGCCTCTCGACGAAACCACCTTCCTTAATATTTTTTGAACATCTGACGACTAAAGCGGCATATCTTTTTTTTGGCTTATTGGAAACCCAACCAACACTCCTTTTTATATTTAATTTGCATCGATGATACCCAACCATAGACACTCCTTTTGTTTTTTTTTTACCGGAAAAAAAAGAAACATATCGACACGGATACACACCAATAATCATTCCACGCTCCTTGCGACGCTTTCTATGCCGACGACACGGCATATAATCACACACTCCTTTTATGAAATGATCACGACGGATACGATACCCGACTGCATAGCGGACTGCTCTGTACACACCCCTCCCCTGAACTTCACGGTTCTGCTTGGGGGGGGAGCTACAACCTGTTATACTTGTTTTTTGGAACCATTTGATATTTTTTGCGCTTTTTGGAATATTTTGTACCCGTTTTTTGGAATTTGGACTTGTTTTTTTCAGGGAGTTGGAGATTGCTTCTCGCTCGCCTTGAACGGCTTTGTGCCTTTTGGAAACCAAAAAAAGTAATGATGGAAAGGAAAAGAGAGAGGGACAAGGGAGGAGGTCCTTGGTAATATTGGATGGATTTTTTTGCATTGCTCTGGCGTTTGAATGTTAGCAGTCTCGAAGAACATGCTCTTGCTACGTTTTTCCCCCATCTCTCTTGCACAACACACATCTCGTTCTTGTTTGAATCTTCTGCCGCGCCTGTCTGCTCGCTTGTTTGGCAAGGCATTGTGAACTGCCTCTTTTTCTGTAACGACATGATGACCACAAAGTACACCAGACTATCTTATTTGCTTTTCCGTTTCCCGATTGTTTGGTTACAAAGTTTTGTTTTTGCTCAGAGCCTCCCAGAAGAAGAAAAAATAGCTAGGGACAATAATAATATGAGTTTGGCATCCCAATTTACAGATGTGACCATGCAGATGCAATGATCAAGACATACGAACCCCCCGCAAGGACAGGTTGGATCGACAACGGAGTCCGCGTTCCTCTTCCCCTACGGTCTTCTCAGCAAAAGTCCCGTTTCCCCGGTTGTCGTTGGGCCAGGGATGCGTCAGCCCCAACACCAGAGACTCCACCAAAGCCTTGCCACACATACAAGTGAGTACAACGTATTAAGGTGGCTTTACACGGTTCCGTGCACCCGACAACACACGTGCTGGCCCGCACATCATAATAAGGCCCTTTTTTGGTAAGAATGTGTGATTGTATGACTGTAATTCGATGACCCACGAAAAACCTTACCACAATTGGAACTATAATTTAAAAGACCGTTCTTATGGTATCCTCTTTCCACCCACATGCTTATGTTACTTCCAAAGGAAAAAAAAAAGCTTGGCAGATGGCTGGAATGATATGACCCCCAAAGAAAAGGTGGAGGGTTGAGAGACCCCAACAAGGTACTACATAGTATGTGCGAGTAGGTTCAGAGCAAACAAAAGGGGGGAAACCCTGCGACGGAGCTGTCTGCGTAAAAGGGGGAAAGGGGGAGGGGGAGGGTGTGTAGGTATGTTCAACTTCAACAGCACAACCGCCCCATGTTGACCAACCAGAGCCGGCCGGAGACATTTTCGCCTTCTTTCTTGTGGAAAGGCAAACTATACCAAATTCATCGGCGTCGAATCTCCCCTGCCTTTGAAAAGAAAGGGGGGGGGGAGACCCAACCGTCCCCCCTGGGGAGGTGCAGATCCATGAGAGTACTATGTAGAAGAAAAGAGAATGAATCAACCAAATGGAAAATAAAAACCCAAATAAAAACAGCCTTGCCCAAGCCGCCACCCTCTTTGGGGGGGGGG